>JASCZL010000049.1:0-100014 GCA_030035585.1 Dugong dugon
TTTCGGTGAAGGACAGAACATCCAGAAAGAAGCTCAACAAAGACACAGAAGAGCTAAATGCCACAATCCGCCAACTTGATCTCATAGACATTTACCGGACACTCCACACAACAGCAGTCAAGTATACTTTCTTTTCCAACACACATGGAACATTCTCCAGAATAGACCACATATTAGGCCATAAAGCAATCCTTAAGAAAATCCAAAGCATCGAAATATTACAAAGCATCTTTTCTGACCAAAAAGCCATAAAAGTAGAAATCAACAACAGAAAAAGCAAGGGGAAAAAAAAAAAAAAAACACATGGAAACTGAAGAACACCTTGCTCAAAAACTACCAGGTTGTAGAAGAAATTAAGGATGGAATAAAGAAATCCATAGAATCAAATGAGAAAGAAGACACATCCTACCAGAACCTTTGGGACACAGGAAAAGCAGTGTTCAGAAGTCAGTTTATAGCAATAAATGCACACATCCAAAAGGAAGAAGGGGCCATAAAGAAAACATTAACCTTACAATTCAAACAAGTAGAAAGAGAGCAGCAAAAGAAGCCCTCAGTCACTGGAAGAAAGGAAATAATAAGAATTGGAGCAGAATTAAATGAAACAGAGAATAGAAAAGCAATTGAAAGACTTAATAAGACCAAAAGGTGGTTCTTTGAAAGGATCGACAAAATTGATAAACCACTGAAAAAACTGACAAAAGAAAAACAGGAGAGGAAGCAAATAACACATATAAGAAATAAGAGGGGTGATATCACAACAGAACCTACGGAAACTAAGAGAACCATAACATAATACTATGAAAAATTGTACTCCAACAAATTTGAAAACCTAGAGGAAATGGACAAATTTCTAGAAATTCACTAACAACCTAAAGTAACACAAACAGAGGTAGAACAAGTAAATAAACCCATAACAAAAGAAGAGATTGAAAAGGTAATTAAAAAACTTCCAACAAAAATAAGCCCTGGCCCAGATGGCTTCACTGGAGAATTCTACCAAACTTTCAGAGAAGAGTTAACACCACTACTACTAAAGGTATTTCAGAACACAGAAAAGGATGGAATACTCCCAAACTCATTCTACGAAGTCAGCATAACCCTGATACCAAAACCAGGTAAAGACACCACAAAAAAAGAAAATTACAGACCAATAGCCCTCACGAACATTGATGCAAAAATCCTCAACAAAATTCTTGCAAATAGAATTTAGCAACATATCAAAAAAATAATTCACCATGATCAAGTGTGATTTATACCAGGTATGCAGGGATGGTTCAACATTAGAAAAACAATCAACGTAATCCATCACATAAATAAAACAAAAGACAAGAACCACATGATCATATCAATTGATGCAGAAAAGGCATTTAACAAAGTCCAACACCCATTCATGTAAAAACTCTCAAAAAAATAGGAATAGAAGGGAAATTCCTCAATATAATTAAGGGCATTTACACAAAGCCAAAAGCCAACCTCATCCTAAATGGAGAGACTTTGAAAGCACTCCCCTTGAGAATGGGAGCCAGACAAGGATGTCCTTTATCACCACTCTTATTCAACATTGTGCTGGAGGTCCTAGCCAGAGCAATTAGGCTAGGAGAAATAAAGAAATAAAAGACATCCAAATTGGCAGGGAAGAAGTCAAAGTATCTCTATTTGCAGATGATATGACCTTATACACAGAAAACCCGAAAGAATCCACAAGAACACTAGTGGAATTAATAGATTTCAGCAAAGTTTCAGGATACAAGATAAACATACAAAAATCAGTTGAATTCCTTTACACCAACAAAAAGAACCTCAAAGAGGAAATCACCAAATCAATAACATTTACAATAGCCTCCAAGAAGATAAAATACTTAGGAATAAATCTAACCAGAGACTCAAAAGACCAATACAATGAAAACTACAAGACACTACTGCCGGAAACCAAAAGAGACCTGTGTAAGTGGAAAAAGACACCTTGCTCATGGATAGGTAGACTCGACATCATGAAAATGTCAGTTTTACCCAAAGCGATCTACAAATACAAAGCAATCTCGATCGAAATTCCACCGGCACTTTTATATGTATATAGTACTTTAGATGAAGGTTTACCGAATAGTTTCTCGTTAAACAGTCAGTACACATATTGTTTTATGACATTGTTTAACAACCCCACAACATGTCAACACTCTCCCTTGTCGACCTTGGAGGACCCCCCACTTTTTTTTTTTTTTGATGAAAATATACATAGCCAAAGTTACACCATTTCAAAAGTTTCTGCATGTACAATTCAGTGACATCGATTACATTCTTCCAGTTGTGCTGCTATTCTATCATTTTCCAAATCATTCCATCACTATTATCTTCAACTCACTGTCCCCCCCTAAGCTTCCCATCAAACCTTTTGAGTTGTTGTTGTCAATGTGATCTCACATAAACAGTTCTCTTCTTTTTGGACCTTAGATGAAGGTTTGCAGAACAAATAGTTTCTCATTAAACAATAAGTACACATATTACCATATGACAATGGTTAACAACCCCGCAACATGTCAACTTTCCCTTCTCAACGTTGGGTTCCCTATCACCAGCTTTCGTGTCCCCTCCTGCTTTCTAGTCCTTGTCCCTGGACTGCTGTGCTTCATTAGTTCCATTTTGTTTTATGAGGGTGTCCAATCCCCAGCTGAACGGTTAACTTTGGAAGTGACTTCACCACTGAGCTAAAAGGGTGTCCAGGGGCCATACTCTCGGGATTTGTCCAGTCTGTCAGGCCAGCAAATCTGGTCGTTTTTTTTTTTAATTAGAATTTTGTTCTACGTCTTCTTCCAGCTTTGTCCAGGACCCTCTATTTTGATCCCAGTCAGAGCAGTCAGTGGTGGTAGCCGGGCACCAACTAGCTGTACCAGACTCAGTCTGGTGGAGGCCGAGGTAGCTGTGGTCCATTAGTCCTTTGGACTAATCTTATCCTTGTATCCTCTTCTCTTCATTCTCCCTTGCTACCAAAGGTGTGAGACCAGTGGAGTGACTTAGATGGCTGCTCACAGGCTTTTAAGACCTCAGATGCTACTCACCAAGGTAGAAAGGAGAACATTGTCTCTATAAACTGTATTATGCCTATTGAGCTAGATGTTCCCTGAGACCATGGTCCCCACAGCCCTCCACCCAGCAATTCCGTCCCTCAGGGAGTTTGGATGTGTCTATGGAGCTTCCATGACCTTTCCTTGTACAAGCTGTGCTGGCTTCCCCAGTACTGTGTACTGTCTTACCCTTCACCAAAGTTACCACTTATCTACTGTGTATTTAGTTCCCACCCCCACCCATCCCATCCCTTGTAACGAACAAAAATTATTTCTTTTCGTGTGTAAACTTCTACATGGGTTTTTACAGTAGAGGTCTTATAGAATATTTGTCCTTTTGAGACTGACTTATTTTGCTCAGCATAATGTCCTCCAGTTTCATCCATGTTATGAGATGATTCACAGACTCATCATTGTTCTTTTTTGTTGCATAGTACTCCATTGTGTGTAGGTACCATAGTTTGTATATCTGTTCATCTGTTGATTGGCATCTAGCTTGTTTCCATCTTTTTGCTATTGTAAACAGTGCTGCAATGAACATGGGTGTGCACATGTCTATTCGTGTGACGGCTCTTATTTCTCTAGGATATATTCCTAGGAGTGGGATTGCTGGATCGTATAGTATTTCTATTTCTAGCTTTCTAAGGACGCGCCATATCATTTTTCAAAATGGGTGGATCATTTTGATTCACATCAGCAGTGCATAAGAATTCCAATCTCCCCTCAGCCTCTCCAACATTTGTTCTTTCCAGTGTTTCTGATTCGTGCCAGTAATGCTGGGGTGAGATGGTATCTCATTGTGGTTTTAATTTGCATTCCTCTAATGGCTAGTGATCGCGAGCATTTCCTCATGTGTCTGTTGGCCGCTTGAATGCCTTCTTTGGTGAAGTGTCTGTTTATTTCCTTTGCCCATCTTTTAATTGGATTATTTGTCTTTTTGTTGTAGAGGTGCTGGATTTGCTTATAGATTTTAAAGATTAGACCTGTGTCTGACTTGTAATGTCCAAAAATTTTTCCCGAGTTTTTAGGTTCTCTTTTTATTCTTTTGGCTAAGTCTTTTGATGAGCATAAATGTGAATTTTTAGATGATCCCAGTAACCTAGCTTATCTTCTGGGATTTGTGTGTTATTGGTTATGGCTTGTAGCCTGTTAATGCCGTGCTTTAGTGCCTCTAGTGTTGATCCTAGCTTTTCTTCTGTGAACTTTATAGTTTTTGCCTTTATATTTATGTCTTTGATCCAAATTGAATTAGTTTTTGTATATGGTGTGAGTTATGGGTCCTGTTTCATTTTTTTTGCAGATGGACATCAAATTTTGCCAGCACCATTAGTTAAAAAGACTATCTTTTTCCCATCTGATGGACTTTCAGCCCTCGTTGAAGATCAGGTGATTGTAGGTGGATGCATTTACATCTGGGTTCTCAATTCTGTTCCATTGGTCAACGCATCTATCATTGTACCAGTACCAGGCTGTTTTGACTACCGTAGCTGTATAGTAGTTTCTGAAGTCAGGTAGTGTTGAGTCCTCCTACTTAATTTTTCTTCTTCGATAGAACTTTACTTATCCGGGGCTTCTTCCCTTTCCATATAAAGTTAATGATTAGTTTTTCCACCTCTTTAAAGAATGTTGTTGGTATTTGGATCGGGATTGCATTGTATTTGTAAATTGCTTTGTGTGGAATTGTCATTTTCACTATGTTGAGTCTACCCATCCATGGGAATGGGATGTTTTTCCATTTAAGTAGATCCCTTTGGGTTTCTTGCAGTAGTGTTTTGTAGTTTTCTTTGTATAGGTCTTTTACACTCTGGTTAGATTCATTCCTAAGTATTTTATTTCTTTAGGGGTTATTGTAAATGGTATTGCTTTCCTGATTTCATTTTCATTATTCTCTTTATTGGTATATAGGAATCCAACCGATTTTCGTATGTTCATCTTGTATCCTCCTACTCTGCTGAATCTTTCTATTAGTTCCAGTAGTTCTCTCGTGGAGTCTTTAGTGTTTTCTATGTGTGGTATCATATCATCCACAAACAGGGATAGTTTACCTTCTTCATTACCAGTTTGGATGCCCTTTATTTCTTTTTCTTGCCTTATTGCTCTAGCTAGAACTTCCAGCACAATGTTAAATAGGATTGGAGATAAAGGACATCACTGTCTTGTTCTTTTTCTCAAGGGGAAAATTTTCAGCCTCTCTCCATTAAGAATGATGTTGGCCATTGGTTTTGTGTAGATGCTCTTTATTATGTTGAGGAATTTCCCTTCTATACCTATTTTATTGAGAGTTTTTATCAGGAATGGGTGTTGGACTTTGCCAAATACCTTTTATGCATCAGTTGAGATGATCATGTGATTCTTTTCTTTCCTTTTATTTATGTGGTGGATTACGTTAATTGATTTTCTAATGTTGAACCATCCTTGCATACCTTGTATGAATCCTACTTGGTCGTGGTGTATTTTTTTTTATATGATTTTGAATTCTATTGACTAGAATTTTGTTGAGATTTTTTGCATCTATAATCATGTAATTTTCTTTTTTTGTGGCGTCTTTGCCTGGTTTTGGTATCAGCGTTATGCTGGTTTCATAAAATTATTTCAGAAGTACCCCTTCCTTTTCTATGTTCTGAAATAGTTTGAGTAGTACTGGTATAAGCTCTCCTCTGAACATTTAGTAGAATTCTCCAGTGAAACCATCTGGGCCAGGGCTTTTTTTGTTTGGATTTTTTTTTTTTTTTTTTGTATTACCTTTTCAATCTCTTCTCTTGTTATGGGTCTGTTCAGGTTTTCAACATCACTTTGAGTTAGTTTGGGTAGGCCGTGTGTTTCTAGAAATTTATCCATTTCCTCTAGGTTTTCAAATTTGTTGGAGTACAGTTTTTCATAATGCTGTTTTATAATCCATTTTATTTCAGTTGGGGCTTTTGTAACGTCCCTCATTTCATTTCTTGTTTGGGTTATTTCTGCCCTCTCCTGATTTTCTTTTGTCAGTCTGGCCAGTAGTTTGTTGATTTTGTGGATCCTTTCAAGGAACCAACTTTTGGTTTTGTTAATTCTTTCTATTGTTTTTCTGTTCTCTATTTCATTTATTTCTGCTCTGATCTTTATTATTTCCTTTATTCTGGTGGCTGTAGGCCTTTTTTTTACTGTTCTGTTTCTATTTGTTCGAATTATGTAGTTAATGTTTTGATTTTGTCCCTTTCTTCTTTTTGATGTGTGCATCTATTGCTATAAATTGTCCTCTGAGGACTGCCTTTGCTATGTCCCAAAGATTTTGCTTTGATGTGTTTTCATTCTCAATTGATTCTAGGAATTTTTTGATTCCATCTCTGATTTAGTCTATTACCCAGTGATGTGTAAGCAGGGTGTTTTTCAGTTTCCATGTACTTGATTTTTTTCCCTTGGTCTTCCTGTTGTTAATTTCTATCTTGATGGCATTGTGGTCAGAGAAGAGACTGTATTTTCTCAACATTTTGGATCTGTTGAGGATTGCTCTGTGGCCTAAGATGTGGTCTATTCTGGAGAACATTCCATGTGCCCTGGAAAAGAATGTGTACTTTGAGGCTGTTGGGTGTAGTGTTCTATATATGTCTATGAGGTCAAGTTGGCTGATTGTGCCCTTTAGTTTCTTTCTAGATGTTCTGTCCTTTACTGAGAGTGGTGTGTTGAAGTCTACTACAATTATTGTGGAACTGTCAATTTCTCTATTCAGTGCTGTTACACTTTGTTTTATGTCTTTTGGAGCTCTGTCATTGGGTGCATAGACGTTTATTATGGTTATATCTTCATAATGGATCGTCCCCTTAATCATTATATAGTGTCCTTCTTTGTCTTTTATGGTGGATTTTGTTTTAAAGTCTATTTTATCTGAGATTAATATTGCCACTCCTGCTCTTTTTTGGTAGCTGTTTGCTTGATATATATTTTTCAATCCTTTGATTTTTAATAGATTTACATCTTTGTTTCTAACGTGTGTCTTTTGTAGACAGCATATGGATGGATCCTATTTTTTTATCCAGTCTGTCACTCTCCATCTCCTTATGGGTGCATTTAGCTCATTTACATTCATGTAATTATTGATAGGTGTGAGTTTATTGCTGTCATTTTGTAGTGCTTTTTTGTGGTACTGACGTTTTCTTTGTTCCTCTTACTCTCTTGTGCTAAGTTACTTTTGTTTGTGGATTTTTTTTCAATTCTTTTGTTTTTGTAGGTTTTGTTTTTACTGAGACTTTATGTTTTTCTTCTTTATTTTGATGAATAGGTTTGTTAACTTTTTTTGTGGTTACCTTGAAATTTACACTTATCTTCCTAGGTTTGAACCAGTCTATTATTGCTTAGTATTGCCTTACCTTCCTCTCCATTAGAAGGTTCTATCCCTACACCATTTGTTCCCCCTTTTGTTGTTCTGATGCTGTTGTCATTTACAGATTAACCACTCTGGTTTCCTGTTGTTATTCTTTTGGTTTTGGGTAGTCCTTAAGAGTTCATTTACTAGGTTGGTACCTGGCTAGTACAAACCTGTGTCCTATATTCAGCCTGTGGTCTGATGTTTATTCTCAGATCGAAGGACTCCCTTTAATAAGTCTTGTACGTTTGATTTTCTTTTTACATAGTCCGTTAGTTTCTGTTTATCTGGAAATGACCTAATTTCACCATCATATTTGAACCAGAGTTTTGCAGGATATATTATTCTTGGCTGGCAAATTTTCTTCTTTCAATGTTTTATATATGTCATCCATTACCTTCTTGCCTGGCCTGCATGGTTTCTGCCAGATAATCCGAGCTTAGTCTTATCGTTTCTCCTCTGTATGTGACTTTTGTTTTCTCGAGCTGCTCTCAGGATTCTTTGTTTGTCTTTGGTTTTAGCTAGTGTGATTATGATATGTGTTGGTGATTTTCTTTTGAGGTCTATCTTATATGGGGTTCGTTAAGTTTCTTGGATGGTCAGTTTTTCATCTTTCATTATATTGGGGAAGTTTCTGTCAGCAGTTCTTCAGTGATCCTCTGTGTTTTCTGTTTTCTACCCCTGTTCTGGAACTGCGATCACTCGAAGATTTTTGCTTTTGATTGTATCCCACATAATTCTCAGGATTTCCTCATTCTTTTTTATTTTTCCTCAGAGTTGTATCCAAGTATTTGTCTTCAATTTCACTGATCATATCTTCCATCGTTTCAAACCTGCTCCTCAGCCCCTCTATGACACTGTCCATTTCTGTAATCTTGTTGTTTATCTTTCGGATTTCTAATTGTTGTTTTTGTATGATTTATAGTTGTGAATTTATTTTAGCATTGTGTTCCTGTATTATTTTCTTGAATTCTCCCTTTTTTTTGTCTGTATTTTCCATGAATTTGTCTGCCTTTTCGAAGAATTTGTCTATTTTTTCCTCATTTTTGTCTGCTCTCTGCTTCCACTCTTCGATAATTCTGAATATTAGAGATTTGAATTTCCTATCAGTTAGGTCTTGTGACTTTTCTTCTACTGGAAAGTCATCTGGTGTTTTATTTTGGATGCATACTGGAACCATCCTTTCCTGTTTTTGTATATGTTTTGATATTGTCTGCTGTCTCCGGGGCATTCAGTAGTTATTTTACTCATTTATTGTAGATTTGTTTGTTTTGTCCTCTTTTTTTTTTTTTTTTAATTGGTTATGTCTGGACAGGCGGGCTGTGTGTTCTTTGTTGTTTGCTCGTCTGTGGGCACGATACTTTTCACTTCCTTCTCCAATGGGCAGGTTCAGTCACTCAGGTATGGTACAGTAGGGCAGTTCCAGTTGAAGGGGTGTTGCTGGCATGTGTTTTTTGAGGCACGTACTAGGGCTGAGAGTGCAGTCTAGGAATCAATCCAGGGCTGATTCAGGTAGGCTGTGCCTGTGCTTCTTGGGAGTGTGATTTTCAGCACACAGTGCAAGAAGACAGGAAGGAGGGGGTAGATTGTGCTGTGTGGAGCTAAGATGGGTAAGGGAAAGATGAGAGAAAGCAGAGAGGAACAGGAGACAAAAACTTACACAAAAATAAAAAAAAGAGTGTTAAGGGAGCCTGCTATTGGTGTGGAGAGATGAGAGACTGGGAAATAGGGAAAAACAAAAATTTAAAAAATGGTAAAAGAAAAAATGAGTAAATAGAGAAACTGGTAATAAAGAAAGACAGAAAGGGAATAAGAGAGAGAACAAAACAAAAGAAAGAAACAGAAAAAGAAATAAACAAAAAGAAAAAAGAGATAACCCAAGTGATGTCCCTGTGCATCTGTGCAGAGAAAGGGAGTAGCTTCCAAGCCACGAGGTACTGCCCAGCTAGAATGGGCTCCAAAGCTGAGAAAAGAAAAAGAAAACAAACATATCAAAACAGAACAAATCAGAGAAAAGCAGCATAAAGCCCTGGGGGTTCCACCTAGGTGGCGGCAGGTGCTGGGAAGCAGTTTCACAGTCGAGCGGTGTTTCACAGCCTTCAAGGAGTAAAGAATGAACAGACAGTCAGGTATTTGAGAGAAAGTAGGGGGAGGTGGTGAGAGGTACAGAAGAAATCTAAAGAAATGGAAAAAAGCAACACCAGCAGCCAACAAGTGGCACTAAGGGTGCCAGCCAGTGTGGGTGGGTGGGATCCAAGCAACACGAGGGTGAAACGAGTGCTTCTTGGCTAAGAGACTGTGGCTGCAGCAAGCAGAGGAGGCTGAGTGGGGGTGAAGAAAGGTGGGGGATTTGAAAGTGTATATCACTGGTTACCAGTTGTTCTGTCTCCTGCTGGAAGCTCCGCGAAGCTGCTTTCTCGTACCCCCATTCGCTGATCTCCAATAGGAGTCCAAGATGGTGGATCCGTGCTGCGGTAGCTGATAGGGGACCTCTGCATGTATCTCTCTTCGCTCTCTGTTCTTGGTGAGTTTCTTATTCAAATTGGTGCTTGGCTGAGTTCTTTATCTTTTCGTTTGATGTTGATAGGATTGACGTGTGACTCTGCTTGATTTGGTTTTTTGGATCTTTGCTGTGGAGGGACAGTGTGGTGCTTCTGACTACAGTGTCATCTTGCCCAGAAGTTCCCATCAGCATTTTTTAATGAGATGGAGAAACAAATCACCAACTTCTTACGGAAAGGGAAGAGGCCCTGAATAAGTAAAGCATTACTCAAGAAGAAGAACAAAGTGGGAGGCCTCACACTACCTGATCTTACAACCTATTATACCGCCATGGTAGTCAAACAGCCTAGTACTGGTACAACAACAGATACATAGACCAATGGAACAGAATTGAGAATACAGACATAAATTCATCCACCTATGAGTAGCTGATATTTGACACATGCCCAGAGTCAGTTAATTGGGGAAAAGACAGTCTCTTTAACAAATGGTGCTGGCATAACTGGATATCCATCTGCCAAAAAACTGAAACAAGACCCATACCACACACCATGCACAAAAACTAACTCAAAATGGATCAAAGACTTAAACATAAAATTGAAAACGATAGAGATTATGGAAGAAAAAATAGGGACAACATGGCATAAACACAATAGGAACCATAAATAACAATGCACAAGCACCAGAAGACAGACTAGATAAATGGAAACTCCTAAAAATCAAACACTTATGCTAATCAAAAGACTTCACCAAAAGAGTCAAAAGACAACCTACAGACTGGGAAAAAAATTTTGGCTATGACAAATCAGATCAGCGTCTAATCTCTAAAATCTACAAGATGCTGCAAAACAACAAAAAGATTGATAACCCAATTTAAAAAATGGGCAAAGGATATTAACAGGCACTTCACCAAAGAAGATATTCAGGTGTCTAACAGACACATGAAGAAATGCTCACGATCATTAGCCATTAGAGAAATGCAGATCAAAACTACAATGAGATATCATCTCAACCCAACAAGGCTAGCATTAATCCAAAAAACACAAAATAACAAATTCTGGAGAGGATGTGGAGAGACTGAAAGATTTATACACAGTTGGTGGGAATGTAAAATGGTACAAACACTTTGGAAATCAATTTGGCACTTCCTTAAAAAGCTAGAAATAGAAGTACCATACGATCCAGCAATCCCACTCCTTGGAACATATCCTAGAGAAATAAGAGCCGTCACATGAATAGATGTATGCACACTGATGTTAATTGCAGCACTGTTCACAATAGCAAAAAAATGGAAATAACGTAGGTGCCCATCAATGGACAAATGGATAAACAAATTATGGCATATCCACACAACAGAATACTATACAACGATAAAGAACAACGATCAAGTTGTGAAACATAACATGGAGGAAGCTGGAGGTCATTATGCTGAATGAATTTAGTAAGTCACAGAAGGACGAGTATTGTATAAGACCACCATTATACGAACTCAAGAAAAGGTTTAAACACCGAAGAAAACATTCTTTGATGGTTATGAGGGTGGGGAGGGAGGGTGAGGGTTATTTACTAACTAGATAGTAGGTAAGAATTATCTTAGGTGAAGGGAAGGACAGCACACACTAGAGGGGAATTCAGCACAACTGGACTAAACCAAAGCTAAGAAGTTTCCTGAATACAATCAAACACTTTGAGGGACAGAGTAGCAGGGGTAGGGGTCTGGGGACCATGCTTTCAGAGGACATCTAGGTCAACTGGTATAACAAAGCTTATTAAGAGAATGTTCTGCATCTTGCTTTGGTGAGTTGCATCTGGGGTCTTAAAAGCTTGCAAGTGGCCATCTAAGATACATCAATTGCTCCCAACCACCTGGAGTAAAGGAGAATGAAGAACACCAAAGACACAAGGAAAGTATTAGCCCAAGAGACATAAAGGGCCACTTAAGACAGAGACTTCATCAGCCTGAGACCAGAAGAACTAGATGGTGCCCAGCTACCACCAATGACCACCCTGACAGGGAACACAACAGAGAGTCCTGGATGGAACAGGAGAAAGGTGGGGTGCAGAACTCAAATTCTAGTAAGAAGACCAGACTTAATGGTCTGACTGAGACTGGATTAAACCCGGAAAGCACGGCCCCTGGATTCTTTATCAGCGCAGAACTAAAACAATTTCCGAGGCCAACTCTTCAAACAGGGATTGGACTGGGCTGAGGGACATAAAGTGATACTCGTGGAGGAGTGTGTCTCTTAGCTCAAGTAGGTACAAGATACTAAATGGGCAGCTTCTGTCCAGAGGTGAGATGGGAAGGCAGAGAGGGTTAGGAGCTGGATGAATGGACATGGGGAATCAGGGGTGGAAAGGAGGAGTGTGCTGTCACAGTACGAGGAGAGCAGTTAGGGTCACATAACAATGTAAGTATAAATTGTTGTATGGGAAAAATCAAAAACAAAGTAAAAAAAAGATTGTTGTTATTAGGTTCCATTGAGTCCTTTCTGACTCATAGTGACCCTATGACTAAGGTCAGGCACACCTTAGTCTTCAAAGTGGCATCTTTGCTTTTTAACACTTTAAAGAAGTCATTTGCAGCAGATTGGCCCAATGCAATACATTGTTTGATTTCTTGACTGTTGTTTCCATGGGCATTGATTGGGGATCCAAGTAAAATGAAATCCTTGACAACTTTAATCTTTTCTCCATTTATCATGATGTTGCTTATTGGTCCAGTTGTGAGAATTTTTGTTTTCTTTATGTTGAGTTACAATCCATACTGATAGCTATAGTCTTTGATATTCTTCAGTAAGTGATTCAAGTCCTTTTTACTTTCAGTAAGCAAGGTTGTGTCATCTGCATATCACAGGTTATTAATTTGTCTTCCTCCAACCCTGATACTGCCATCTTCAGATAGTCCAGCTTCTCGGACTAATTGCTCAGTATACAAATTGAATAAGTAAGCTGAAAGAATATAACCCTGACGCACACATTTCTTATTTTAAACCACTCATGGTGTTAAGAGGCCATGCGCTCTCTGAAGGCCCTAGAGGAAGATAACTTCCTTGTATCTTCCAGCTTCTGGTAACCTCAGGCGTTCTTTGACTTGCTGCTGCAGCACAGCTCCATCTCTGCCTCCATCTTCACATAACCGTCTTCCCTCTGTGTCTCTCTCTCTGTCTCTTCTCCTCTTTTATAAGAATATCACTCACATTGGATTAGAACCCACCTTGGTTCACTATGACCTCACGTTAACTTGATAACATTTTCAAAGATTCTATTTCTGAACACGGTCACATTCACAGGTACAGGGGTAAGGAATTCAACATGTCTTTTCGGGGGACACAATTCCATCCATAACACAGACATTGTCTCATTGTATTCTCATGAGAACCTTGTGACTGTGGACTCAATTCCATCCATAACACAGACATTGTCTCATTGTATTCTCATGAGAACCTTGTGACTGTGGACTCAATTATCTGGATTTTAAGAAGTAGTTCAAAGAAAAGTTCAGTAACCTGCTCGGCTGATGTGCTGCAGAGACATTGGGAGTGGGGCTGTTTAATAATATGTAAACATTGCCCTGAACCTTCAAATTGCTCAGCTGGAAGCACTCTTCAATGCCCCCCTCTCCAAAGCTAGAAATTGCTTAAGAGAAGCAGCAGAGGAAGGGTCTGGTAAGGTGCTTTTCAAAGTTATTCAAAACTGTTGCATCATTATTGAAACAGAAAGAAACACACCAATACACCCAGACTCTTTCTCACACATACACATGCATTTGTAAGCACTAAACTCCTGTAAAGACTGCAGTGATTCTGGTGCTTTGGCAAAAAGAGTTGGACTAGGGCCACCTAACAACAACAACAACAGGGCCAACAGAAACTACAAGAATTGAAATAACTTTATATGAAACATTTGTAGGCACCGGGAAGAGCGAGAGGATGGCATGCTGTTATTAGGTGCCGTCAAGTTGGTTCTGACTCACAGCGACCCTATGACAACAGAACAAAACACTACCCGGTCTTTCACCATCGTCATAATCGTTGCTGTGTTTGAGCCCATTGTTGCAGCCACTATGTGAATCCATCTTGTTATGGGGCTTCCTCTTTTTTGTTGACCCTCTACTTTACTAAGCATGATGTCCTTCTCCACAGACTGGTCCTTCCTAATAACATGTCCAAAATACTTAAGATGAAGTCTCACCATCCTTGCTTCTAAGGAGCATTCTAGCTGTACTTCTTCCAAGACAGACTTATTCATTTTTCTGGCAGTCCATGATATAGTCAATATTCTTCGCCCACACCATAATTCAAAGGCATCAATTCTTCTTCATTCTTCCTTATTCATTGTCCAGCTTTCACATGCATATGAGGCAATTGAAAATACTATGGCTTGGCATAGAAAGGATTATTCCACTTTTTATCTGTGTTTAACTAATGGTCACAGGGAAGGGGTGAAATGAAACTGACCATTTCCTCCCTTTCACAGAATCACAGATCTGCCTTTTTTATTAAAAAAAGAAAAAAAGACTGATGTAGGACGCATGGAGGATACATTTGGTTTTCAAGAGAAATTTTATTTTTCCATTGGAAGATATTAACGAGTTCATTTTTTTATTTATCTAAACAGTTGCATTTCCTGAGCTGCAACGAAACGAAAATTCCATTCCCTTCTCATGACTTACCTCCTTTTTCTTCAACAGTAAGTCATCCTGAATTATTTTTTTCCATGCTTGTGTTAAATGAGACCAACAACAAATGGAATGATGGGACATGATGATCTGAAAGCTTGGCCATGGTGGAAGGTGGGCTCTCGACAGCACTGAAATGGGGTGCAGAGGAGATAATGGGGACAAGGAAACAAAGTGCTCCCAAGGTAAGCTACAGCCATAAAGATGAGGAAATGGCAGATAATTAAATTACCATATGTGTAAATCTTCTTTCTAGGGCACCATCTTCACGTTAAAACACAGATGCCCCCTCACGATACCCAGCAGTCACTGATTTTATTTTGTCTAAGTGAGAAGGTGGTATGTGTTACCCCCAGGTTGTGATCATTAAGGTCATGTGTCAACTTGGCTGGGCCATGATTCTCAGTGGTTTGGCAGTTATGATATAGTCTGGCAGTTGTATGATGATGTGATCATTTCCATGATGAGATTTGATATAAAGTGATCACCTCCATCTGGGTGTTGTCTGACCCACATAGCCATAAATTTGGATGTGCACAGCAGCACTTCATCATTAAATGGAAGTGGTTTATACGAGATCGGGCCCAAGCAGGAACTGAAGGCACAAGTAAATTGTGTGAGGAAGTGGCCCAAATGCCCATGGTCTCCACCCCTGTCACATCACCTTCCATCTTCCAGTCTGCACCTATGCCCTCATGGGGAGTTCCTTATGATCAGTTGAATGAGGAAGAGAAACCTCAAGCCTGGTTTACAGACATTTCTGCACAATATGCAAGCACCACTTGAAAGTGGACAGTGGCAGCACTACAACCCCTTTCTGGGACCTCCCTGAAGGAGAGTGGTGAAGGAAAATCCCCGCAATGGGCAGAACTTCACTTTGCTTAGAAGGAGAAATGGTCAGATGTGCAATTGTATACTGATTCATGGGCTGTGGCCAATTATTTGGCTGGATGGTCAGGGACTTGGAAGGAATATGATTGGAAAATTGGAGACAAGGATTTATGGGGAAGAGGTATATGGATAGACCTCTCTGAGTGGGCCTTTTATGGACATATGTTTGCACTGCTCTTCTGTATATATATATAGCAGTAGAACTTCTATATAATAAGTGTGTATTTACCTTTATTATAAACTGTCAAATAGTTAACCAAAGTGATTGTATTATGTTACACTCTCACCCGGGAACAAATTGCTCAACAAGCAAGGTAAGTATGTGTTTAGAGCATCAACAAAATAGGGGCACCACCTGTCCAAAGCAAAGACCTATAGATGCCAAGCAGACAAGACACAGGGAAAAGTGAGAGCGCAACAATGATTCAAGAAAGACTTGATTCATTATCTTTGTTATGTATGGAAGGAGATATTGTTCAGCAGCTTAAGTGTGATGAAATCATTGAAAAATGTGGAAAAGCAAAGAATATAAAGAAATGTTTTTAATCATAACATGTTAGAGATGAAATATCTATCTAAAAATAAAATACAGTAATTTGTTGTAATATTTGATTCTGATCATTTAAATTTCTTTTATGACATCTTTAAAATTTTTTTTATTGTACTTTAGATGAAAGTTTACAGAAGAAATTGTTTTGCATTAAAACAGTACACATATTGTTTTATGACAATGGTTATCAACCCCACGACATGTCAACACTCTCCCTTCTCGACTTTGGATTCCCTATTACCTGTTTCCTGTCCCATCCTGCCTTCCAGTCCTTGTCCCAGGCTGTTGCACCCCATTAATCTCATTTTGTTTTATGGGCCTGTCTATTCTTTGGCTGAATGGTGAAGCCCGGGAGTGACTTTATTACTGGGCTAAAATGGTGTCTGAGAGCCATACTCTCTGCGTTTCTCCAGTCTCTGTCAGGCCAGTAAGTCTGGTCTTTTTAGTGAGTTAAAATTTTGTTCTACATTTTTCTCTAGCTCTATGCAGGCCCTTCTGTTGTGATCCCTGTCAGAGCAGTCAGTGGTGGTAGCCGGGCACCATCTAGTTGTACTGGACGCAGTCTTGTGGAGGCCATGGTAGTTGTGGTCCATTAGTCCTTGGACTAATCTTTCCCTTGAATCTTGTTTTCTTCATTCTCCCTTGCTCCCGAAGGGGGTGAGAGCTGTGGAGTATCTTAGATGGCTGCTCACAGGCTTTTAAGACCCCAGGCACTACTCACCAAGGTAGAATGTAGAACATCTTCTTTATAAACTATGTTATGCAAATTGAGCTAGATGGTCCCCGAGACCATGGTCCCCATAAGCCCTCAGTCCAGCAATTTGGTCCCTCAGGGAGTTTGGCTGTGTCTATGGAGCTTCCATGACCTTGCCTTGTACAAGTTGTGCCGGCTTCCCCAGTATTGTGTACTGTCTTACCCTTCACCAAAGTTACCACTTATCTATTGCCTATTTAGTGTTTACCCCCACCCCACCCCTCCCTAATAACCATCGAAGATTGTTTCTTTTTGTGTGTAAACCTTTCCATGGCTTTTTAAAGTAGAGGTCTTATACAATATTTGTCCTTTTATGAATGACTTATTTCACTCAGCATAATGCCCTCCAGTTTCATCCATGTTAAGAGATGCTTCACAGATTCATCATTGTTCTTTATTATTGTGTAATACTCTATTGCGTGTATGTACCATAGTTTTCTTATCCATTCATCTGTTGATATTGTGAACAATGCTGCAATGAACACAGGTGTGCATATATCTATTCGTGTGACAGCTCTTATTTCTCTAATATATATTCCTAGGAGTGGGATTGCTGGATCATATGGTATTTCTATTTCTAGCTTTCTAAGGAAGCACCATATTGTTCTCCAAAACAGGTGTACCATTTTGGATTCCCACCAGCAGTTCATAAGAGTTCCAGTTCTCCGCATAGCCTCTTCAACAATTGTTATTTCTGGGTTTTTTTTTTTTTCTTTGTGCCAGTAATGCCAGAGTGAGATGGTATCTCGTTGTGGTTTTGGTTTGCATTTCTCTAACGGCTAGTGACCACGAACATTTCCTGACATGTCTGTTGGCCGCTTGAATGTCTTCTTTGGTGAAGTGCCTGTTCAATTCCTTTGCCTGTTTTTTAATTGGATTATTAGTCTTTTTGTTGTAGAGATGTGGGATTTTCTTGTAGATTTTAGAGATTAGAACTTTGTCTGATTTGTAATGGCCAAAAATTTTTTTTCATAGTCTGTAGGTTCTCTTTTTACTTTTTTGGTGAAGTCTTTTGATGAGCTAAGTGTTTAATTTTTAGAAGATCCCAGTTATCTAGCTTATCTTCTGGAGTTTGTGTGTTGTTGGTTATGGTTTGTGTCCTGTTAATGCAATGTATTAGGGCCTCTAGAGTTGATCCTATTTTTTCTTCTATGAACTTTGTAGTTTTTGGCTTTATATTTAGGTCTTTGATCCATTTTGAATTAGTTTTTGTACATAGTATGAGGTATGGGTCCTGTTTCATTTTTTTGCAGATGGACTTCCAGTTTTACCAGCACCATTTGTTAAAAAGACTGTTGCCCATTTGATGGACTTTGGGTGACTCTAGGTGGATGAATTCACATCTGGATTCTCAATTCTGTTCCATCAGTCAACGTATCCATCGTTGTACCAGTACCAGGCTGTTTCGACTACCGTAGCTGTATAGTAGGTTCTGAGGTCAGGTAGTGCCAGTCCTCCTACTTTATTCTTCTTCTTCAGTAGTGCTTTACTTATCCAGGGCTTCTTCCCTTTCCATACAAAGATAACGATTATTTTTTCCATCTCTTTAAAGAATGTTGTTGGTATTTGGATCGGAATTGCATTGTATTTACAAATTGCTTTGGGTAGAATTGTGATTTTCACAATGTTGTGTCTACCTATCCATGAGATGGTATGGTTTTCCATTGGTGTAGATCTTTTTTGATTTCTTGCAGTAGTGTTTTGTAGTTTTCTTTGTATAGGTCTTTTACATTCCTGGTTAGATTTTTTTCATAAGTATTTTATTTTTTTAGGGGCTATTATAAAGGGCATTATTTTCCTGATTTCCTTTTCGTTGTTCTCTTTATTGGTGTATAGGAATCCAACTGATTTTTGTATGTTTATCTTGTATCCTGCTACTCTGCTGAATCTTTCTATTAGTTCCAATAGTTTTCTTGTGGAGTCTTTAGGGTTTTCTATGTATGGTATCATATCATCCACAAATAGGGACAGTTTTACTTTGTTTGGATGCCCTTTATTTCTTTTTCTTGCCTTATTGCCCTAGCTAGGACTTCCAGCACAATGCTAAATAGGAGTGGTTATAAAGGACATCCTTATCTTGTTCCTGTTCTCAAGGGGAATGTTTTCAGCCTCTCTCCATTAAGAATGGTGTTGGCCATTGGTTTTGAAGAGATGCCCTTTATTATATCGAGAAATTTCCCTTCTATACCTATTCTATTGAGAGTTTTTATCAGGAATGCATGTTGGATTTTGTCAAATGGCTTTTCTGTGTCAATTGAGATGATCATGTGATTCTTTCCTTTTATTTATGTGGTGCATTATGTTGATTGATTTTCTAATGTTGAACTATCCTTGCATAGCTGGTATGAATCCTACTTTGTCGTGGTGTATTTTTTTAATATGATGCTGAATTCTATTGGCTAGAATTTTGTTGAGAGTTTTTGCATCTATATTCATGAGAGATATTGGTCTGTAATTTTTCTTTTTGTTCTGTCTTTGTCTGGTTTTGGTATGAGGGTTATGCTGGCTTCATAGAATGAATTTGGAAGTGTTGCCTCTTTTTCAATGTTCTGAAATGGTTTGAGTAGAACAGGTGTAAGTTCTTCTCTGAATGTTTTGTAGAATTCTCCAGCAAAGCCATCTGGGCCAGGTTTTTTTTATTGGAAGTTTTAAATTACCATTTCAGCCTCTTGGCTTGTTATGGGTCTGTTCAGTTTTTCAACATTACTTTGTGTTAGTTTGGGTAGGTAGTGTGCTTCTAGAAATTTATCCATTTCCTGTCGGTTTTCAAATTTGTTGGAGTATAGTTTTTCATAATACTCTGTTATGATCCTTTTTATTTCAGTTGGATCTGTTGTAATGTTCCCCATTTCATTCCTTATTTGGGTTATTTTTGTCCTCTCCTGTTTTTCTTTTGTCAGTCTGGCCAGTGGTTTGTCAATTTTGTTGATCTTTTCAAAGAACGAACTTTTGGTTTTATTGATTCTTTCTATTGTTTTTCTATTCTCTGTTTCACTTATTTCTGCTCTGATCTTTATTATTTCCTTTGTTCTGGTGTCTGTGGGCTTTTTTGCTGTTCTCGTACTATTTGTTCAATTGTGTAGTTAATGTTTTGATTTTGTCCCTTTCTTCTTTTTTGATGTGTGCATCTATTGCTATAAATTGTCCTCTGAGGACTGCCTTTGCTGTGTCCCAAACGTTTTGGTACGATGTGTTTTCATTCTCATTTGATTCTAGGAATTTTTTGATTCCATCTCTGATTTCTTCTATTATCCAGTGGTTTGTAAGCAAGATGTTATTCAGTTTCCATGTAATTGATTTTTTTCCTAGCTCTTCCTGTTGTTAATTTCTACCTTGATGGTGTGGTCAGAGAAGATACTTTGTATTATCTCAATGTTGTTGATTTTGTTGAGGGTTGATCTGTGGCCTAAGATGTGGTCTATTTTTGGAGAATGTTCCATCTGTATTGGTAAAGAATGTGTACTTTGCAGCTGTTGAGTGGAGTGTTCTACATATGTCTATGAGGTCAAGTTGGCTGATTGTGCCTTTTAGGTCTTCTGTATCTTTGTTGAGTTTCTTTCTAGATGTTCTGTCCTTTACTGAGAGTGGTGTTTGAAGTCTCCTATTATTATTGTGAAACTGTCAATTTCTCTTTTCAGTGCTGTTAGAGTTTGTTTTATGTATTTTGGAGCCCTGTCATTGGATGTGTAGATGTTTATTATGGTTATGTCTTCATGCTGGATCATCACTTTAATCATGATATAGTGCCCTTCCTTGTCTTTTACGGTGTATTTTGTTTTAAAGTCTATTTTATCTGAGTTAATATTGCCACTCCTGCTCTTTTTTTGGTAATTGTTTGTTTAGTATATTTTTTCCACCCTTTGATTTTTAATAAATTCATGTCTTTGTTTCTAAGGTGTGTCTCTTGTAGACAGCATATTGATGGATCATGATTTCTATCCATTCTGTCACTCACTGTCTCTTTATGGGTGCATTTAGGCCATTTACATTCAGTGTAATTATTGATAGGTGTGAGTTTATTGCTGTCATTTTATAGTGCTTTTTTTTTTTTTTGTGGTGCTGCCATTTTCTTTGTTCCTTTTACCAGCTGCTGTGGGAGGATGGAATCCAAGTGGCAGAGGGCTGAAGCCAGTGCCTCCTGGCCAAGAGACTGTGGCCAGAGGAATCAGAGGAGGCCGAGTGTGGGTGAAGAAGGGTGAGGGGTTAGAAAATGTATATCGCTGGTTACTGGTTGTTCTGTCTCTTCCTGGGAGATCCATGAAGCTACTTTCCCATATTCCCTGTTCGCTATTCTCCTACAGGAGTCCAAGATGGCAAATCCTTGCTGCATTATCTGATAGGGAACCTCTGCTTGTAACTCTCCCCAGTCTCTGTTTTTTGCCAGTTTCTTATTCCATTCAGTACTTGGCTGAGTTCTTTATCTCTTCATTTGATGCTTAGGGTTCCAGGGTTGATGTTTGTCTCTGCTTGACTTAGTTTTTTGGGTCTTTGCTGTGGTGGAATGGTGTTGTGCTTCTGTCTATAGATCCATGTTGCCCAGAAGTGTCCTATGACGTCTTTTGATTTGTTCATTTATAATTATCACATGTATTATGAAACAAGCATCCAATTTGAAGTATGAGCTGTTTAAAGCAAAACTGGTGAAAGTCAGTTTTTTGTTGTGGGGCGTCAACGTAATTTACATTGATTGTTGAAACAGTTAAATTCACTGACTCATTTTCTTTGTTGTAGAATATGTGGAATATTCTTTTTGTAGAAAATGTGGTATATAATGAAAAATATCAGTAGCTCTCATCTGCTAAAAATTTTTTAATCCAGTTCATCTCGTTTTACTAAAATGGCATACACCACTTTTGCATTCAATCACCAATATTATAGTCATATTTAAAAAGAAGTTACATCATGGATAGCTAAGACACACACAGACACACATATATATACATGTACAGGCATACCTTGTTTTATTGCATGTCACTTTATCCCACCTCACAGATACTGAGTTTTTTACAAATTGAAGGTTTGTGGCAACCCTGCATCAAGAAAGTCTATCATTGCAATTTTTCCAATGGCATGTGCTCACTTCAGGTCTCTGTATCACATTTTTGTAATCCTCTCAATATTTCAAAGTTTTTCATTATTATTATATCTGTTATGGTGATTTGTGATCAGTGATCTTTGGTGTTACTACTGTAATTATTTTGGGGAGCCACGAACTGTGCCCATGTAAGATATTGAACTTAATTGATAAATGTGTGTTCTGACTGCTCCACTGACCAGCCGTTCCCCATCTCCTCACTCTCCTCAGGCTTTCCTATTTGCTGATACATGAGAATATTGAAATTAGGCCAATTAATAACCATACTCAGAGTAATTTACATACTCAGTAATTTACGACAAGTTTTATTGAACCTTCAAGGGACAAATGATTTCTATCTCATGCAAATTGCTTCAGATGGGAAACTATACAGTTTATTTTATGAGGCTGGAGTAACCTTAATATCAAAATTGGAAATACTCAACTTATAAGCATACATACAAAAACATCAAATAAAATGTTTATATATCATATATTTATATATAATATACATCACAGTTAAGAAGGGTTATTCAAGAAATACGAAGATTGTTCAACATCCAAAAATCTATCAATGTGATCCTTCACATTAAGAAATTAAAGAATACATAATAAGATGATTTCAATAGATGCCTAAATAACATTTGAGAAATTTCAATACTCATCCATGATTAAAAACGAAGAATAAACTACGAATAAAAGGGATTCTCTTAACATGACTATCCTTCAAATACTATAGAAAGCATCATATTTAGTACTTAAAAGTCAGAAATAAAAGTATTGTCTTAGGCTGGGTTCTGTAGAGAAGCAAAACCAGTAAAGCGTATAAATATATATATACACAGAGATTTATATCAAGGAAGCAGCTCACCCAATTGTAGAGGCTAGAATGTCCCAAGTCTGTGGATCAGGGTAGAGGCCTCTCCTTCTCATCATTCTTCCCCTGAACTAGGAGCTTCTCTACGCAGGAACCCCACTTCCAAAGGACACACTCTGTTTCTGACACTGATTTCTTGGAGGTATGAGTTCCCCCTGTCTCTCTGCTCACTGCTGTCTTTTATATCTCAAAACAGATTGCCTCAAGACACAATCCAATCCTATAGACTGAGTCCTACCTCACTAACACAACTGCTGTCTATCCCACCTCATTAATATCATAGAGATAGGATTTACAACACATAGGAAAATTACTTCAGGAGACAAAATGGTGGACTATCACACAATACCGGGAATCATGACCTAGCCAAACTGATATACATATTTTTGGGGGACATAATTCAATCCATGATACTTGTCTACTATCTAGTTAGCGAATTCCCCTTCTCTCCCTTCCCACCCTTGTAAACATCAACGAAAGATTTTTTTCTGTGTTTAAACCTTTTCTTAAGTTCTTAAAATAGTGGTCTCATACAATATTGTCCTCTTGGGGTTGACTTATTTCACTCAGCATAATGCCCTCCAGATTCATCCATGTTGTGAGATGTTTCACAGATTTATCATTGCTCCTTATCGTTGCATAGCATTCCATTGTGTGTATGTACCATAATTTGTTTAACCATTCGTCTGTTAATTGGCCACTAGATTTTTTTCCATCTTTTTGCTGTTGTGAACAATGATGCAATGAACATGGGTGTGCATATGTCTATTCGTGTGATGGCTATTATTTCTCTGGGATATATTGCTAGGAGTGGGATTGCTGGATTGGATGGTACTTCTATTTCTAGCTTTTTATGGAAGCACCAAATCGATTTCCAAAGTGGTTGTACCATTTTACATTCCCACAACAGGGAATAAGTGTTCCAGTCTCTACACAATCTCTTCAACATTTATTATTTTGTGTTTTTTGGATTAGTACCAGCCCTGTAGGGGTGAGATGGTATCTCATTGTAGTTTTGATTTGCATTTCTCTAATGACTAATGATAGCCAGCATTTCCTCTCTGTTAGCCGCCAGAATGTCTTCTTTGGTGAAGTGTCTGTTCATATCCTTTGCCCATTTTTAAATTGGGTTATTTGTCTTTTTGTTGTTGAGGTGTTGCAGTATCTTGTAGATTTTAGAGATTACACCTGATCGGATATGTTGCAGCCAAAAATTGTTTGCCACTCTGTAGCTTGTCTTTTTACTCTTTTGGTGAAGTCTTTTGATGAGCATAAGTGATTTTTAGGAGCTCCCAGTTATCTAGTTTCTCTTCTGGTGTTTGTGCATTGTTAGTTATGATTTCTATACTATTTATGCCATATATTACAGCCCCTGGTATTGTCCCTATTTTTTCTTCCCTGATCTTTATCATTTTAGGTTTTATATTTAGACCTTTGATCTATTTTGAGTTAGTTTTTGTGTATGGTGTGAGGTATAGGTCTTGTTTCATTTTTTTGCAGATGGATATCCATTTATGCTGGCACAATTTGTTAAAGAGACTGTCTTTTCCCCATTTTAATGGACTTTGGGCCTCTGTCAAATATCAGCTGCTTATAGTTGGATAGATTTACATCTGGTCTCTCAATTCTGTTCCATTGGTCTATGTATCTGTTGTTGTACCAGTACCACACTGTTTTGACTACCATGGCAGTATAATAGGTTTTAAAATCAGGTAGTGTGAGGCCTCCCACTTTGTTCTTCTTCTTCAGTAATCCTTTATTTATCTGGGGCCTCTTCCCTTTCCATATGAAGTCGGTGATTTGTTTCTCCATCTTGTTAAAAAATGCTGTTGGAATTTGTATTGGGGTTGCATTATATCTGTAGATTGCTTTGGGTAGAATTGACATTTTCACAATGTTGAGTCTTCCTATCCGTGAGCAAGGTATGTTTTTTGACTTACGTAGGTCTCCTTTGGTTTCTTGCAGTAATGTCTTGTAGTTTTCTTTGTATAGGTCTTTTACTTCTCTGGTTAGGTTTATTCCTAAGTGCTTTATCTTCTTGGGGGCTATTGTAAATAGTATTGATTTGGTGATTTCCTTTTTGAAATTCTCTTTGTTGCTGTAGAGGAATCCAGCTGATTTTTTATATGTTTATCTTGTATCCTGATACTTTACTGAAATATTCTCTTAGTTCCAGTAGTTTTCTCGTGGATTCTTTGGGGTTTTCTGTGTATAAGATCATATCATCTGCAAATAGGGATACTTTTACTTCTTACCTTACCAATTTGTATGCTCTTTATTTCTTTTTCTTGCCTTATTGCTCTGGCTAGGACCTCCAGCACAATGTTGAATAAGAGGGGCAATAAAGGGCATCCTCATCTGGTTCCCATTCTCAAGGGTAATACTTTCAGACTCTATCCATTTAGAATAGAGTTGGATGTTGGCTTTGTATAAATGCCCTAAATTATACTGAGGAATTTCCTTTCTATTACTATTTTGCTGAAAGTTTTTGTTTTTTAATCAGGAATGGGTGTTGAACTTTGTCAAATGCCTTTTCTGCATCAATTGATAAGATCACGTGGTTCTTATCTTTTGCTTTATGTGATGGATTGCATTGATTATTTTTCTAATGTTGTACCATTCCTCCATACCTGGTACGAATCCCACTTGGTCATGATGAATTCTTTTTTTGATATGCTGTTGAGTTCTATTGGCTGGAATTTTGTTGAGGATTTTTGTGTCTAAGGCCATGAGGGATATTAGTCTGTAATTTTCTTCTTTTGTGGTGTCTTTACCTAGTTTAGGTATCAGGGTTATGCTGGCTTCATAGAATGAGTTTGGGAGTGTTCCATATTTTCTATGCTCTGAGATACCTTTAATAGTAGTGGTGTTAACTCTTCTCTGAAAGTTTTGTAGAATTCTCTAATGAAGCTGTCAGGGCCAGGGCTTTTCTTTGTTGGAAGTTTTTAAATTACCTTTTCAATCTCTTCTTTTGTTAAAGATTTATTTAATTGTTCTACCACTGTTTGTGTTAGTTTAGGTATGTAGTATGTTTCTAGAAATTTGCCCATTTCCTCCAGGTTTTCAAATTTTCTGGAGTACAATTTTTCATAGTATTCTGTTATGATTCTTTTAATTTCAGTTGAGTCTGTTGTGATATCACCCACTCATTTCTTATTCAGGTTATTTGCTTCCTCTCTTGTTTTTCTTTGGTCAGTTTGTCCAATGGTTTATTGATTTTGTTGATCTTTTCAAAGAACCAACTTTTGGTCTTGTTAACTCTTTTGATTGTTTTTCTATTCTCTATTTCATTTGTTTCTCCTCTAATTTTATTATTTCCTTTCCTCTGGTGCCTGAGGGCTTCTTTTGCTGCTGTCTTTCTATTTATTTGAGTTGTAGAGTTAATGTTTTGATTTTGGCCCTTTCTTCTTTTTGGATGTGTGCATTTATTGCTATAAACTGACCTCTGAGCACTGCTTTTGCTGTGTTCCACAGGTTCTAGTAGGATGTTTTCATTCTCATTTGAGTCTATTACTTTCTTTATTCCATCCTTGATTCCTTCTATAACCCAGTAGTTTTTGAGCAAGGTGTTGTTTGGTTTCCATGTCTTCGATATGTTTCCTTGCTTTTTCTGTCACTGATTTCTACTTTCATGGCTTTATGGTCAGAAAATATGCTTTGTAATATTTCAATGCTTTGGATTCTGTTAAGGCTTGCTTTGTGGCCTAAAGTGTGGTCTATTCTGGAGAACATTCCATGTGCATGGAAAAGAATGTATACTTGGCTACTGTTGGGGGGAGTGTTCTGCTTATGTCTATAAGGTCAAGTTGATTGATTGTGGTATTTAGATCTTCAGTGTCTTTATTTTCTTTCTAGATGTTCTGTTCACCGAAAGTGTGTGTTGAAGTCTCCTACTACTAGCATGGAGCTGTCTATTTCTCTTTTCATTGCAGTTAGTTTGTTTTATGTACTTTGGAGCCCTGTCATTGGGTATATATACTTTTATTAAGGTTATGTCCTCCTGGTGTATTGATCCTTTAATCATTATGTAGTGCCCTTCCTTATCCTTTGTGGTAGATTTTGCTTTAAGGTCTATTTTGTCAGAGATTAATATTTCCACTCCTGCTCTTTTTTGGTTGTTGTTTGCTTGATATATTTTTTTCCATCCTTTGCATTTTAGTTTGTTTGTGTCTTTGGGTCTAATGTGTGTCTCTTGTAGTCTGCATATAGACAGATTGTGTTTTTTATCTGTTCTGCCACTCTGTGTCTCCTTATTGGTGTATTTATTCCATTTACATTCAGTGTAATTATTGATAGGTATGAGTTTAGTGCTGTCATTTTGATTTTTTTTTTTTTTTGTGGTGGTGTCAGTTTCTTTGTTTCACTTAATTTTCTGTGCTGAGTCATTTTTCTTTACGTATTTTCTTTTCAACTTTTTCATTATTGTTGATTTTGTGTTTACTGAGTATGTTTTCCCTCTTTTTTATTTTGATGGGTAGATTTGTTAGCTTCCTTTGTGGTTACCTTAAAATTTACTTTTGGGGAGAGGAGGGGCAAGATGGCGCTCTAGGCAGAAACACCACGCCGTCCCTCCACAGCAAAGATCCGAAAAACTAAGCCTAACAGAGAATCAACAATCCTGAAACCCTAGAACACCAAATGAAGAGATAAAGAACTCAGCCAAACACCAAACGGAGTGAGAATACTAAAAGAGAACGGAGAGCGAGGAGAGACTCAGGCAGAGATTCCTTACCAGCTAACGCAGCGCGGATCCACCATCTTGGATTCCTATCGGAGACCAGCAAACGGGAGAGCAGCCTTGCAGAGCATCTGGTCGGAGACAGAACGACCGGTAAACTGTGGTGCGTGCTCTCCCACCCCCCACCCCTCTCCGCCTCAGCTGGGGATCCCCTGCTTTCCGTGGCCAGGGTCTCTGGGCTGGGGGGTGCTGGTGCTTGGATTCCGCGCGCCTGGGCTGGCGGCTTTCTGGGAGCCGTTTGCTGGCAGCTAGCGAAACTTTCTCTGCCGCCTCCCCCTCCTTTTGCCTGGGTGCCTGGTTCCGAGTGCCGTCTCTGCTCTCTCCTGCGGGGCTGTAGGGCTGCGTGCGGGCGTGTGGCTGTTTCTGGGTCTGGGCTCCCGCGTGGGTGGGATCCCGGGGCCTTTGTTCGTTCGCCCCTCTGCTTTCCGTGGCCGGGGTCCCTGGGCGGGGGGGCACCGGTGCTTGGGTTCCGCGCGCCCGGGCTGGGGGCTTTCTGGGAGCCGTTTGCTGGCAACTAGCGGACCTTTTCCTGCCGCCTCCCCCTCCTTTTGCCTGGGTGCCTGGGTCCGGGTGCTGTCTCTGCTCTCTCCTGCGGGGCTGTGGAGCTGCGTGTGGGCGTGTGGCTGTTTCTGGGTCTGGGCTCCCGCGTGGGTGGGATCCTGGGGCCTTTGTTCGTTGGCCCCTCTGCTTCCCGTGGCCACGGTCACTTAACCCCGAGACTATCGGCTTCTTGGAATTCGCGCCCCTGAGTGGGGGCTCTCTGGGTCCCATTTGTAGGCACTGACTGCTGGTGTTGCCCTTTTTTTTTTTTCCTCAATTTTATTTTTCTTCCTTTTTTGATTAGTTTTGTCATATTTTACCTCTTTTTCTCTTTTGTCTTTCTTCATTGCTTAATTTCTTGTCCCTCTATCTCTTCCTTCTCTTTCTGATCCCTGAATACCAGGCGATGTATGCCTCTGTACCTTCTGGCCAGGCTGAGCTGTGAAAATTGAGACCGACTCCCCCAGACCTCATAGCTGCATCGGTGCGATCCCTGGGAACTTTGCAGTTTTTTAACTTTTCTGATTTTCATTTGGTCATTCTTTCCTTTTCTTTCTCTTCCCCCTTCTGGTTTCCTCCATCCCATAGTCTCTCATCTGTACATTCCAACGACAAACTCCTCTAGCATTCTTTTATGTTTGTACGCTTTTTGCTCCTCCTCCTCTCTCCTCTCTCCCATATCCAGCTTAGCTTCACACATAACCATCTTCCCGCTGCACCCTACCTACCTGCACCGTGCACTAGACATCACATCACCAAGCGGTGCAGGCACGCCCTATTGGAACCTGCCCAGCACTGACTACCGACCGTCCTGGTGGCTGCGGTGAGTGCCACAAGCAACCCATCCCAGTGGCTCCTCCTCAACTAGATCTGCCCAGCTGTACCACAAGAACGAAAAAAAAAAAAAAATCTACAATCAATAAACGAGAGAAATATCTACTGAATGCCCCGAAAACAGCAAACAATATCAAAACATTTACAAAAACAAGACAAGATGGCTCCAATAGGCGTCCAAATTAAAACACCAGATAACTCTCCTGTGGAAGAAAATGCACTAGAAGTACCTGATACGGAACTCAAATCACTAATACTCGGAATTTTCCAAGAACTGAGGCAAAAAGCTGACAAACATGAGGAAAAAATAGACAAATTTATGGAAAATACAGACAAAAAATTGGAAGAATTCAGGAAGATGATGCAAGAACAAAATGCCAAAATAAATTCACAACTCGAAATTATACAAAAACAACAATTAGAAATCCAAAAGATAAACAACAAGATTTCAGAAATGGACGGTGTCATAGAAGGGCTGAGAAGTAGATTTGAAACCATGGAAGACAGGATCAGTGGAACTGAAGACAAACACTTGGATACAACTCTGTTTCAGGAAAACTCAGAAAAAAGAACAAAGAAAAATGAAGAGACCCTGAGAGTTATGTGGGACACAATTAAAAGCAAAAACTTACGAGTGATTGGCATACCAGAACAGGGGAAGAAAACAGAAAACACAGAGAGGATCATTGAGGAACTGCTGACAGAAAACTTTCCCAATATCATGAAAGATGAAAAGCTGGTCATCCAAGAAGCTCAACGAACCCCATATAGAAGAGACCCCAAAAGAAAATCACCAAGACATATCATATTCACACTCGCTAAAACTAAAGACAAACAAAGAATCCTGAGAGCAGCTCGGGAAAAACAAGAAGTCACATACAGAGGAGAAACAATAAGACTAAGCTCAGATTATTCAGCAGAAACCATGCAGGCAAGAAGGCAATGGGATGACATATATAAAATCTTGAAAGAAAAAAATTGTCAGCCAAGAATAATATATCCTGCAAAACTCTCATTCAGATTTGATGGTGAAATTAGGTCATTTCCAGATAAACAGAAACTAAAGGAATATGCAAAAGTCAAACCAAACTTACAAGAATTATTAAAGGGAGTTCTTCGATCTGAGGACAAACAGCTTAAGCCCTCAGGCAGGACCTAGGACCTAGGATGCAGGTTAACATGAACCAGATACCATTCTAGGAACTGAACTACAGACGACTTTCCAAAAACAAAAGATATACAACAGGGAATCAGAGAAATCAATCAAAGGATGACAACAACATCAAAACAATGAAAGAGGGAACAAACGGCATAGGTATAGAACCTTCTAAAGGAGAAGAAGGCAAGGCGATACCAAGTAACGGTAGACTGCTTCAAAATTATAAAGATAAGGGTAAAATTCATGGTAACCACAAAAAAAGTTAACAAACCAACTCATAAAAATAAAGACGAAAAACATAAAGTCTCAACAAAAACAAAACCTACAAAAACAAAAGAAATGAACACAAAATCCACAAACAAAAGGAACTCAGCACAAGAGAGTAAGAACAAAGAAAACTTCAGCATCACAAAAAAAAGCACTACAAAATGACAGCAACAAACTCACATCTATCAATAATTACACTGAACGTAAATGGACTCAATGCACCCATAAAGCGACGGAGAGTGGCAGAATGGATAAGAAAACAGGATCCATCTATTTGCTGTCTACAAGAGACACATCTTAGAAACAAAGATGTGAATTTATTAAAAATCAAAGGTTGGAAAAAAATATATCAAGCTAACAACTATCAAAAAAGAGCAGGAGTGGCAATTCTAATCTCAGATAAAATAGACTTTAAAACAAAATCTACCATAAAAGACAAAGAAGGACACTATATAATGATTAAGGGGATGATCCATCATGAAGACATAACCATAATAAATATCTATGCACCCAATGACAGGGCTCCAAAATACATTAAAAAAACTCTAACAGCACTGAAAAGAGAAATTGACAGTTCCACAATAATAGTAGGAGACTTCAACACACCACTCTCAGTAAAGGACAGAACAACTAAAAAGAAACTTAGCAAAGATACAGAAGACCTAAAGGACACAATCAGCCAACTGGACCTCATAGACATATATAGAACACTCCATCCAACCGCTGCAAAGTACACATTCTTTTCCAATGCACATGGAACGTTCTCCAGAATAGACCACATCTTAGGCCACAGAGCAATCCTCAACAAGATCCAAAATGCTGAGATAATTCACAGTATCTTCTCTGACCACAATGCCATCAAGGTAGAAATTAACACTAGAAAGAGCAAGGAAAAAAAATCAAACACATGGAAACTGAATAATAATCTGCTTACACATCAATGGGTAATAGAAGAAATCAGAGATGGAATTAAAAAATTCCTAGAATCAAATGAAAATGAAAACACATCATACCAAAACCTTTGGGACACAGCAAAGGCAGTCCTCAGAGGACAATTTATAGCAATAGATGCACATATCAAAAAAGAAGAAAGGGACAAAATCAAAACATTAACTACAGAACTCAAACAAATAGAAAGAGAACAACAAAAAAAGCCTACAACCACCGGAAGAAAGGAAATAGTAAAGATCAGAGCAGAAATCAATGAAATAGAGAACAGAAAAACAATAGAAAGAATCAACAAAACCAAAAGTTGGTTGTTTGAAAGAATCAACAAAATCGACAAACCACTGGCCAGACTGACAAAAGAAAAACAGCAGAGGGCACAAATAACCCAAATAAGAAATGAAATGGGGGACATTACAACAGACCCAACTGAAATAAAAAGGATTATAACAGAATATTATGAAAAACTATATTCCAACAAATTTGAAAACCTAGAGGAAATGGATAAATTTCTAGAAACATACGGCCTACCCAAACTACAACAAAGTGATATTGAAAATCTGAACAGACCCATAACAAGAGAAGAGATTGAAAAGGTAATAAAAAAACTCCCAACCAAAAAAAGCCCTGGCCCAGATGGCTTCACTGGAGAATTCTAAAAAACATTTACAGAAGAGCTCGTACCAGTTCTACTCAAGTTATTTCAGAGCATAGAAGAGGAAGCAACACTTCCAAATTCATTCTATGAAGCCAGCATAACGCTGATACCAAAACCAGGCAAAGACATCACAAAAAAAGAAAATTACAGACCAATATCTCTCATGAATATAGATGCAAAAATTCTGAACAAAATTTTAGCCAATAGAATTCAGTATCATATCAAAAAAATAATACACCACGACCAAGTAGGATTCATACCAGGTATGCAAGGATGGTTTAACATTAGAAAATCCATCAACGTAATCCACCACATAAATAAAAGGAAAGAAAAAAATCACATGATTATCTCAATTGATGCAGAAAAGGCATTTGACAAAGTCCAACACCCATTCCTGATAAAAGCTCTCAATAAAATAGGTATAGAAGGGAAATTTCTCAACATCATAAAGGGCATCTATGCAAAACCAACAGCCAACATCATTCTTAATGGAGAAAGGCTGAAAACATTCCCCTTGAAAACAGGAACAAGACAAGGATGCCCTTTATCACCACTCCTATTTAACATTGTGCTGGAAGTTCTCGCTAGAGCAGTAAGGCAAGAGAAAGAAATAAAGGGCATCCAAATTGGTAATGAAGAAGTTAAACTCTCCCTGTTTGCAGATGATATGATACTATACATAGAAAACCCTAAAGACTCCACGAGAAGTTTACTGGAACTAATAGAAAGATTCAGCAGAGTAGCAGGATACAAGATAAACATTCAAAAATCAGTTGGATTCCTATACACCAGTAAAGAGAACGATGAAAAGGAGATCAGGAAATCAATACCATTTTCAATAGCCCCTAAAAAGATAAAATACTTGGGAATAAATCTGACCAGGAATATAAAAGACCTATACAAAGAAAACTACAAAACACTGCTGCATGAAACCCAAAGGGATCTACATAAATGGAAAAACATACCATGCTCATGGATAGGCAGACTCAACATTGTGAAAATGGCAATTCTACCTAAAGCAATTTACAAATACAATGCAATTCCGATACAAATACCAACAACATTCTTCAAAGAGATGGAAAAACTAATTATTAACTTTATATGGAAAGGGAAGAAACCCCGAATAAGTAAAGCACTACTGAAGAAGAAGAATAAAGTTGGAGGACTCACACTACCTGACTTGAGAACCTACTATACAGCTACAGTACTCAAAACAGCCTGGTACTGGTACAACAACAGAGACATTGACCAATGGAACAGAATTGAGAACTCAGATGTAAATCCATCCACCTATGGTCACCTGATTTTTGACAAGGGCCCAAAATACATCAAATGGGGAAAAGACAGTCTTTTTAACAAATGGTGCTGGCAAAACTGGATATCCATTTGTAGAAAAATGAAACAGGACCCATACCTCACACCATATACAAAAACTACTTCAAAATGGATCAAAGACCTGAATATAAAGCCTCAAACTATAAAATTCATAGAAGAAAAAATAGGACCAACACTTCAGACCTTAATACATGGCATTAACAGGATACAAACCATAAACATCAACACAAAAAACCCAACAGATAAACTAGATAATTGGGATCTTCTAAAAATCAAACATCTATGCTCTTCAAAAGATTTCACCAAAAGAGTTAAAAGAGAACCTACAGACTGGGAAAAAATTTTTGGACAGTACAAGTCAGACAAAGGTCTAATCTCCATAATCTACAAGAAAATCCAACACCTCTACAACAAAAAGACAACCAATCCTATCAAAAAATGGGCAAAGGAAATGAACAGACACTTCACCAAGGAAGACATTCAAATGGCCAACAGACACATGAGGAAATGCTCGCGATCACTAGCCATTGGAGAAATGCAAATTAAAACCACAATGAGATACCATCTCACCCCGGCATTACTGGCACGAATCAAAAACACTGGAAATAACAAATGTTGGAGGGGCTGCGGGGAGACGGGAACTCTTATACACTGCTGGTGGGAATGCAAAATGATACAGCCATTTTGGAAAATGATATGGCGTTTCCTCAGAAAGCTAGAAATAGACGTACCATTCGATCCAGCAATCCCACTCCTAGGAATATATCCTAGAGAAATAAGAGTCATCACTCGAATAGACATATGCACACCTATGTTCATGGCAGCATTATTCACAATAGCAAAACGATGGAAACAACCTCGATGTCCATCAACAGACGAATGGATACACAAACTATGGTACATACACACAATGGAGTACTATGCAACGAGAAAGAACAATGAATCGGTGAACCATCTCATAACATGGATGAAACTGGAGGACATCATGCTGAGTGAAATAAGTCAATCACAAAAGGACAAATATTGTATGAGACCTCTATTGTAAAAACCCATGAAAAAATTCACATGCAAAATGTAACAATCCTTGTTGGTTACCAGGGATGGGGGGGGGGGGGAATACTAAATAGGTAATAGGTAAGTGGTAACTTGGGTGAGAGATGAGATAGTACATAGTACAGGGGAAACTAACACAACCTGCACAAGGAAAGGTCATGGAGGCCCTATAGACACATCCAAACCCCCCGAGGGACGGAGTTGTTGGACGGAGGGCTCTGGGGACCATGATCTCGGGGAACATCTAGCTCAATTGGCATGACACTACTTATAAAGATAATGCTCTACATTCTACCTTGGTGAGTAGTGTCTGGGGTCTTAAAAGCCTATGAGCGGCCATCTAAGATACTCCACTGATCTCATCCCTTCGGGAACAAGGGAGAACGAAGAGAACAGGATACAAGGAAAAGATTAGTCCGAAGGACTAATGGTCCACAGCTACCAAGGCCTCCACGGGACTGAGCCCAGTACAGCTGGATGGTGCCCGGCTACCACCAATGACTCCTCTGACCAGGATCACAACAGAGGGTTCTGGGCAGAGCTGGAGTAGGATGTAGAGTATAATTTTAACTCCCAAAAAAAAAAAAAAAAAAAAAAGAAGACCAGATATACTGGCCTAAAGAATACTAGAGAAACCTCGAGAGTGTGGCCCCCAGACACCCTTTCAGCTCAGAGGGGAAGTTACCTTCAAGGTTCGATGTTAAGCCTGGGAATGGACACCCCAGTAAAACTAAATGGGACTAACGATGTACAGGAGTCCGGTGACAAGGGCCAGAAGGCAGAGGGAGAGTAGGAAGCTGATGATAAGGAACACAAATTGAATAAGGACACTGTCGATGTATTGTGAGATTGTTGACCACTGCTATAGGGCAACATTTGTAGTAACTATTAAATGGGAGGCTGTTTTGTCCTGTAAGCCTTCATCTTGGGCGAGAATGGCAGCACAATTGGAAGAGCATAGTCAATATCACTTAAATGTGTAAGTAAAAAGTTTTGAAATGGTGTTTAAATAAAATAAAAATAAATAAATAAATAAACAAATGAGACTAAAGAGGTACAATAGTCCAGTGACAAGGTCCAGAAGACAGAAGGGGACAAGGAAGCCCCCTGGTGGTAGGGAACACAAGGTGGAGTAAGGATATTCTTGATGTGCTGTGAGATTGTTAACCATTGTCATAGGGCAACATGTGTAGTAACTGTTAAACGAGAAACTATTTTGTTCTGTAAGCCTTCATCTTAAGTGAGAATAACAGCACAGTTGGAAGAGCGTAGTCAATGTCACTGAACTGTGAATGTAGAAATTTTTGAAACGGTGTATCTTTGGCCATCTGTAATTTTCATCAAAAAAAAAGGTTGAGAATTTAGAGGCTTAATACGTTGTGGGGTTGTTAACCAATGTCAAAAAACAACATGTGTACTACTATTTCATGAGAAACTATTTGCTCTGTAAGCTTTCACCTGAAGTACAATAAAATATATATTAAAAAAAAAAAAATTTACTTTTATTTTTCTAAGTTTCAACTCATCTTTTATTTCTTGATGTCACCTTAGCTACCTCTGCATGTGGAAGTTGTATGACTACACTATTTATTCCCTCTTTTTTGTTTTTAACATTGTCATTTTTTAATATGGATATCTCAATTTCCCTATTTTCAGCCTTTAAACTTTGACTTATTTTTGCAACTTTCCTACCTGAGTTGATATCTGGTTGTTCTGTCCTGTGTTCTAGTCTTAGTTTGTTGTCTGATATTGTTGGTTCTCTAACAGCTGGACTCCCTTTAATGTTTCTTGTAATTTTGGTTTTGTTTTCACAAATTCCCTTAACTCTGTCTATCTCTAATTTCACCTTCATATTTTAGAGACAGTTTTGCTGACTATATAATCCTTGGCTGGCAAGTTTTTTCTTGCAAGACTTTATATATGCCATCCCATTGCTTTCTTGCCTGCATGGTTTCTGCTGACTAGTCAGAGCTTAGTCTTATTGATTCTCCTTTGTAAGTGACTTTTCATTTATCCTTAGCCGCTCACAAGATTCTATGTTTATCTTTGGCTTTGGCAAGTTTGATTATAATATGTCTTGGTGAGTTTCTTTTTGGATCTACCCTGTGTGGAGTTCATTGAGCTTCTTGGATAGATATCTTCTCATCTTTCATGATGTCTGGGAAGTTTTCTGCCAACATATCTTCAACAATTCTCTCTGTATTCTCTGTTATCCCCCCTGTTCTGGTACTCCAATCACTCATGGGTTTTTCGTCTTGATGGTGTCCCACATAATTCTTAGAATTTCTTCATTTTTTTCAATTCTTTTTTCTGATTTTTCCTCAAATAAATTGATGTCAAGGGATTTATCTTCAATCTCACTAATTCTGACTTCCATCACTTGAATTCCATTGTCTCCTATGATCTTCTATTGAGTTGTCTAGTTCTGAAACTTTGTTATTAATCTTTTGGATTTCTAGTTGCTGTCTATTGTTTCTAGCAGCCTGTTAAATTTGTTGTTCTATTCTTGTATTGTTTTCCTGAATTCCTCTATTGCTTCATCTGTGTGTTCCTTGGCTTGGTCCAAGTTTTTGCATGATCTCCTTCCTGATATCTTGAAGAGCTCTGTATATTAATTTTTTGAATTCTATCTCTGATAATTCCAAGAACTTTTCTTCCTCCAGAAGGTTTCCTGGTTCTTTATTTTGGTTGCTTGCTGGAGCCATCTTGACCTGCTTCTTTATGTAATTGATATTGACTGTTGTCTCTGAGCCATCAATAAGTTATTATATTTGATAATTGTATGTTTGTTTACTGTGTTTTAGCTTTTTTTTATATATATACCCAAGTAGGCTGGGTGTGTGAGCTACTTTGGTTATTGGTGTCTTTGAAGAGCTCATGTCCTGGTGGTTAGAGCAGCTACTAGGTGTGTGAGCCCAGGAGTTTGTTCACTTTTCTTGTGCAGATGCAGCTCAGGTGTCTATGTGGTTGGTCACCAAGTGTGTGGTGCCAACTCTCACCTACAGTCCTAGACAGGCAGGGCTGCATAAGAATGTTTGGAGCAGGCAGAGGTATCTGGCTACTGTAGGGGTCTGTGTGCTGGGAAAATCATGGGGCTGATGGCTGCCCCCAGGTGGAAGGTGTGTCCCTGTCCCCTAGAGCATGTAGGGGGTGGGGTTTGTAGCCAGGATCTTGGGCCCCCAGTGCTGTTGGGTATAGGCCTGGGAGACCCCATTTATTCTCAGAACCTTGTCATGGGTGGCTAGATGGAGTGGGTGATATCTTCAGCCCTCAGGCCCCTGATGTGGATGGGTGAAGTCTCTGCTTAATGGGCAGGGCAGTGTCAAATGTCACAAATCTGCAACTCCCCCTTAGCTGCTGCAGTTGAAAATAGGCTTCAGGTGTATGCCCTGTTGCTTTATGCTAATGAGGACATGCAGTGTTGAATCGGCCCACATGGGTCTAGGGAGGGATGAAGGGTGCTACAAGTGTGTGGACCCCTTATGCCAGTGCCTAGGCAAAGCGGTAGTGCTTGCTCTGAGTTCCCAGCTTAGGGGGCTTAGTTTTTTGTTTTTGTTTTTTAAAGCTAGGAGACTAATTTCAGACTGGATAGCTCTGAGTTCTACCTTAGAGTGTGTGGCAGTTGTTGAATACTGCTGGACTGGTGTCGGAACAGAGTGGGGTGGGGGGTGGGTGAGGGAAAGAGGCATTTCTCCACTGTGAAAGTCCCAGAAGGAAGGGGTTATTCTGAACCCATGCAGTAGGTTAGACACTTGCACTTAACTTTCACAGGTCCAGCACCGCTATCACACAGCTCTGGTGGCTTGTGGTGAGAAGTGTCCTGAACACTACTGCTCACATCTGCCCACTTGCACCTGCCAACCCAGCCAGCAGAGTGCCAGCAACCTCACTACTGGCACTTCTTTGCTGCTTCTGAACTGTCTCTCCTTTCTCCTACTGCTCAGTCTAACTCCTCAGTTTTGTCTTTGATATCCTAGACTGTTATAGAATAAATTCACTCGTTTTTGTGGGTATATGTTGTAAGAGGGACGATAGGAAGCATCTGACTATTCTGCCGTCTTGGCCTTGCCTCCTCCTTCCATCTTCTTTTGATGCTTCCTGCGTCATTTAATATTTTCACTGCAGAATCTTTGAATATTGCAACTCGAGGCTTGAATTTTCTCTTCAGTTCTTTCAGCTTGAGCATGCCGAACATGTTCTTCCCTTTTGGTTTTCTATCTCCAGGTCTTTGCACATTTCATTATACTTCTTTTCTTTGTCTTCTCGAGCCGCCTTTTAAAATATTCTGTTCAGTTCTTGTACTTCATCATTTCTTCCTTTTGCTTTAGCTACTCTATGTTCAAGAGCAAGTTTCAGAGTCTCTTCTGACATGCATTTTGGTCTTTTCTTTCTTGCCTGTCTTTTTAATGACCTATTACTTTCTTCACATATGATGCCCTTGCTGTCATTCCACAAGTCATCTGGTCTTTGGTCATTAGTGGTCAATGCATCAAATCTATTCTTGAGATGGTCTCTAAACTCAGGTGGGATATACTGAAGTTCAAACTTTGGCTCTCATGGACTTGTTTTAATTTTCTTCAACTTCAACTTGAACTTGCATATGAGCAATTCATGGTCTGTTCCATGATCGGCCCCTGGCCTTCTTATGACTGATGATATTAAGCTTTTCCATTGTCTCTTTCCATAGATGTAGTTGATTTGATTTCTGTGTATTCTGTCTGGTGAGGTCCACATGTATAGTCGGCGTTTATGTTGTTGAAAAAAGGTATTTGCAGTGAAGAAGTTGTTGGTCTTGCAAAAGTCTATCATGTGATCTCTGGCATTGTTTCTATAATCAAGGCCATATTTTCCAACTACCAATCCCTCTTTGTTTCCAACTTTCGCATTACAATCACCAGTAATTATCAATGCATCTTTATTGTATGTTTGATAAATTTCAGATTGCAGAAGTTGCTAAAAATCTTCAGTTTCTTCATCTTTGGCCTTGGTGGTTTGTGCGTAAATTTGAGTAATAGTTGTATTAATTGGCCTTTTTGGTAAGTATATGGATATTATACTATCACTAACAGCATTGTACTATTGAGTAGGTCTTGAAATGTTCATTTTGACGATGAATGCGAAGCCATCCCTCTTTGATTTATCAATCCCGGCATACTAGATCGTATGATTGTCTGATTCAAAATGGCCAATACCAGTCCATTTCAGCTCACTAATGCCTAGCACATTGATGTTTATGCATTCCATTTCATTTTTGACAATTTTCAATTGTCCTAGAGTTATACTTCGTACATTTCACGTCCCAATTTTAATGGACGTTTGCAGCTGTCTCTTCTCATTTTGAGTCGTACCACATCTAAAAATGAAAATCCCGAGAGCTTGACTCCATCCATGTCATTAAGGTCGACTCTACTTTGAGGAGGCAGCTTTTCCAAAATTGTCTTTTGAGTGCCTTCCAATCTGAGAGGCTCATCTTCTGGCACTATATCAGATAATGTTCTGCTGTGATTTGTACTTTTTCCCTCGCCAATTTTTTCAGACGTAGACTGCCAAGCCCTTCTAGTCTGTCTTAGTTTGGCAGCTCAGCTGAAACCTGTCCACTGTGGGTGACCCTGATGATATTTGAAATACTGATGGTAAAGCTTCCAGTATTACAGTGTATCACAGCAACATGCAAGCCACCACAGTATGACAAATTGATAGACACATGGTGTATAGACACACACATACACATACACACATGTATATACACACATATATGGAGCCCCAGGTGCAGTGGTTAAGAGCTACGGCTGCTAACCAAAAGATTGGAAGTTCAAATCCACCAGCCACTCCTTGGAAACCCTATGGGACAGTTCTACTCTATCCTATAGGGTTGTTATGGGTTGGTATCAACTCAGTCACAACGGGTCATGGTTTTGGGATATAGATATATATATATGGAACATATATATATTTGGTACATATACATTTATATATATATATATATATACATATATACCAAAACAAAAACCAAACCCATTTGCTTTCAAGTGGATTCTGACTCATAGTGACGCTATATGACAGAGTAGAACTGCCCCATAGGGTTTCCAAGGAGTGGCTAGTGGAGTCGAACTGCCGATCTTTTGGTTAGCAGTCGTAGCTCTTAACCACTTTGCCACCAGGAGATATATATATATATATATAAACACACACACACACATATATTTAGATCAGAAATGTCAGTTCATATAAATGGGGAAAAGGTAGACTATTCAACATACTTTTCTGAGATAATTGATTAATTGTTCATTTGGAGAAAAATAGATCCCTAACTCACTTTATTAAAAAATTAAAAAAAAAAAAACCAAGCAGATTAAAGTCCAAAAAGTGTGAAAGGTAATATTTAGACAAAACTACAGAAGGATATGTTTATCAGTTTGAGGTAGGAAAAGATTTCTTTAAGAAATCACAGGAAAAGCATAAAAAGGAAAAGATTGGTAAGATTGACTACTGTAACTAAAATAAATAAATAAATAAAAGTAAAAAGATAAGTCACTGGCTAAAACAAAGTATTTGCAAAGGAAATATCCCATCAGAAATGCTGTTGTTGTTACGTGCCGTCCAGTCACTTTTGACTCATAATGACCCTACGTACAACATAACTAAACACTGTCTGGTCCTGCGCCATCCTCATAATCCTTGTTATGCTTGAGCCCATATTTGCAGCCACTGTGTCAATCTATTTTGTTGAGGGCCTTCCTCTTTTTCACTGACCCTCTACTTTACCAAGCATGATGTCCTCAAGGGACTGATCCCCCTGATAACATGTCAAAAGTATGTGAGATGTAGTCTCACCATCCTTGCTTCTAAAGGGCATTTTGGTTGTACTTCTTCCAAGATTTGTTCATTCTTATGGCAGTCCATGGAAACCCTGGTGGCATAGTTGTTGAGAGCTACAGTCAGCAGTTCGAATCTACCAGGAGCTCCTTGGAAACCATATGGGGAAGTTCTTCTGTGTCCTATAGGGTCACTATGAGTCAGAATCGACTCGACAGCAGCGGGTTTTGTTTTTTTGGTATATGGCAGTGCATGGAATATTTAATACTCTTCACCAGCACCACAATTCAAAGGCGTCAAGTCTTCTTTGATCTTCCTTATTCATTGCCCAGGTTTCACATGCATATGAGGTGACTGAAAACACCATGGCTTGGGTCAGGCACACCTTAGTCTTCAAGGTGACATCTTTGCTTTTTAACACTTTAAAGGTCTTTTGCAGTAGATTTGCCCAACGCAATATGTTGCTTGATTTCTTGACTGCTGCTTCTATGGGCATTGATTGTAGCTCCAAGTAAAATGAAACCCTTGACAACTTCAATCTTTTCTCCATTTATCATGATGTTGCTTATTGTTCCAGGTGTGAGGATTTTCGATTTCTTTATGTTGAGGCATAATACATACTGAAGGCTGTGGTCTTTGATCTTTATCAGTAAGTGCTTCAAATCCTCTTCACTTTCAGCAAGCAAGGTTGGATACTGGTGGCATGTCTTCCAGCATCAGAGCAACACGCAAGCCCCCACAGTAAGACAAACGGTCAGACACGTAGGGAAATCAGAAGTAGTAATCAACTATATAAACCTACTACAGATTAATGAAAAAACTGATAACACAAATATGGCAAAGAACTTGAATAGGCAATTAATAGTAGAGGAGACATGAATGGATAATTAAAGTATGATAGGCTCAACCTCACCAATAATCAGGGAAAAACAAATTACAACAAAAATGAGATACTTCACATTCATTAATTTTCCAAAAATTAAAATATCTTCCAATACTGAGTTGTTAGCAAGGATGTGAAGGAATGGGAAATTTCATACATTCCTGTTGGAAGTGAAATTGGGACAGCCAGTTTGAAGCATAATTATTGCAATACTTAGTAAATTGGCCATTTTGCTTACATTACAACTCAACAATTCTTTTAGGTATATAGCTGTTATGAATTGAATCACGTCATGCAAAAATATGTGTCAACTTGGCTACGCCATGATTCCCAGTATTGTGTGGTTGTCTTCCGTTTTGTTTTCTGATGTAATTTTCCTATGTTTTGTAAATCCTAATCTCTGTCTGTGGTTAATGATGCAAGATTAGGTTATGTTGAAGAAGATTAAGGTGGGATGCAACACCCTTACTCAGGTTATATCCCCTATCAGATGTAAGGGGAGTTTCCCTGGGGTGTTGCCTGCATCACCTTTTATCTTATAAGAGATAAAAGGAGAGAGAAGCAAGCAGAGAGATAGGGACCTCATACCACCCAGAAAGAAGTGCCAGGAGCTGAGCTCGTCCTTTGGACCCAGTGACCCTGTGCTGAGAAGTTCCTAGACCAAGGGAAGATTGATGACAAGACCCTCCTCCAGCATTCACACACAGAGAAAGAAAGCTTTCCCCTGGAGCTGGTGCAATGAATTCCAACTTCTACCCTCCTAAACTGTGAGAGAATAAATCTTTTTGTTAAAGCCATTCCCTGGTGGTATTTCTGTTACAGCAGCACTAGATAGCTAAGACAATGGCCCAGAGTTGCACTCTCTGTTACGGTAGCCTGTAGCCACATGCAGCTATTAAGCACTTGAAATAAAGTTGGTCCAAATTGAGATACACTGTAAGTGTAAAATAAACATCAGATTTTTTCTGTGGAGATGGCTGAGGCACAACAGGTTAGCTTGCCTGGAAATGCTATTGTTTAATTGAGGGATCTGTGAGGCACATCTATAATCTCTTTAGAGTACCTTTTGTTCAATTGAATAGTACTCTAAGGACCACTTTTGGTCTTTCTAAAGTATTTAAAACAATTCAAAAATATTTTATAGTCATACCTTTGACTTCATCTTTGAACCAGGTTTTTCTAGCAATGTCTAAGCTTTGTTCAGAAGACATTTCTTAATTTTATTATCATCTGTCATCTGGAAAGGCTAAGAATTCTTAATATTACCAAGTCCTGGTTCCTTTTTGTTCAACAGTCCTTCCTTGAATTTCTCTCTCATTTTACTATAAGCAGCAAGAAGAAACCAGGTGGCACTATCATCCCTCACATTGGAAATGTCTTTTGCTACACAGCCCAGTTCATTAGGTACAATTCTACTTTCCACATAACTGTAGGGACAGTGTTACTGTCTATTTTTTCCACTATGTCTAAAATGGCCCCTTTTCTCCAGTTTCCGATAATTTTACCTCACTTTCCTGCAACCTGTCATCTGCAACCTTATCAAAGACCATGAGGCTTCCATTAACATCTTCTTCAAGGAATTTTAGGCTTTCACTAAACATCTCTTCAAAGCCTATTGCCTGGTTCCAAAGCTACTTCCACATATTAGGTTTGTGTTACATCAGCACCCCGTTCTTGATACCAAAATTTGTTATCTATTGCTGCATAACAAATTATCCTCAACCTTAAAAAACAAACAAAAAAACCATTGCCATCGAGTTGATTCCAACTCATAGCGACCGTATAGGACAGAGTAGAGATGCCCCAACAGGGTCCCCAAGGAGCAGCTGGTGGATTCGAACTGCCGATCTTTTGGTTAGCAGCCATAGCTCTTAACCAAGGGAGGCACCAGGGCTCCATCCTCAACCTTCGCAGTTTTAAATAGTAAACATTTGTTATCTCACCTCATGCAGTTTCTGAAGGTAAGGAGTCTAGCTTAGCTGGGTGGTTTTGGTTCAGGATTGCTCATGAGGTTGTAGTCAAGTATCAGTTTGAGCTACAGTCATCTCAAGGCTTAGGTAAAACAGAATGAGGTAAAGACCATATCAGGTGGAAAAATATTAAACAAAGGCATGAAAGAGGGAAAATTCAGGCTGGGATAGACTTACCATAAAATTTTTAAAGTTGTCTGGAACCATGCCGGTGCTTTTTTTATTCTGAAGAATTATCTATTGTGTGTGCAAAGAAAATGGATATTATTGCAATAGTATAGGAAATACGGATTTACATTGTTTCAGATCATCTTCTAAATAAAGAAAAATGAAGTTAAGTGATCTATGAGTAAAGATTAGTTCTTTTTAGCATCTGTGTCAGCTGCTCTCTACCCCTTGTTGTTGTTGATTATCGATGAAAGAGAACTTAGTTGTAGCATATTTGGTCCAAAGTCTGTGGAAAACTCCCAACCGTGCTCAATTATCAACTCACCCAAGTTTGCTCAGTGATTTCTGCTCTCTTGGTGCAACGCATTTATCTGAGCCAGATGGGTTGTTACTGAATAAAGCATTCTTGGGTCATCAATTTCGATAAGTACTATGTGTCACTTTCCTACACCACTGACTTGTTCCAGTAGGAATAGAGTCAAGCGCCCGGGAACCTGGGCAGTCATTCACCTTTCTTGAATATTCATCTCCTTCTTAAGCTGTACTTACAGATAAGAGATGGTGCCAGGGTTTGAAAACACTGGTTTATGATTTGATAGGCTCAGCCCCATGTAACAGGGATAGCAAGGTCACACAACCTGAGTCTACACAACTGCTTATTTAAAAACCAAACCGAAAATTATGTTTTTGAAAACCCCAAACAAAATTTTATTATGTTATTAAATCAGCAGTAAATAACATGTAGCAAGAGACTGTAAAATAAGAAAATTCCTATTAAAAGATGGATGGGCAGCTTAATCTGTTTCAGCTCCCTGATGACATTTTGTGGATGTAACCAGGGTTCTGCTCTGCTAAAACTAGGCCACAAATCACACCAGCAACATTGTCTGCCTATGGTTTGCTATTTGTATTTATGATCATATTTTTCTAGGAATTTGTTTTTCAGAGGTCTTCTTTCCTTATCAAATACTGCTCTTCTTTCTCTCCTCATAAAATGGGTTGGGGGTGCATTTTAAGAATAGGTTTCTGTTAAAAGGTCTGCACATAGTATTTTTTCTCTTTTTCATGAGAAAAAATACGTTTGAGAGATTATGACCCATTCACTTCAGAGATTTGCTGAGAAATTAGTGTAAGGACGGTGTGGGGTACGGGGCTCCAGGGGCCAAGACGAGGATGACAGGCTCAGAATTATCAGTTAAGAAGGTTAAGAATTGATTCTGGTGCCCAAGGAGCTCTGGCAAACCTCCTAAAGGTCTTAGCTTGTGTTTTGATGGGTTTGGAGAGTTTAGAGGGCTTTGTAGTTCTTGAATCAGCTTGATGTAAATGGTGAGGTATGGAGAAGGCAGTGTGTTCTGTCGAGGAAAGAGTGGAGAATGAGCTAGGATGGAGGATATGATCTGACTTATGTGTTAGAAGAACTACAGTGGTTGCTGTGGGGAGTATAGACAATAGTGGCTCACTTGAAACCAATCTAATGAAACCAGTCAGGAGGCTAAGACAGTAGTCCAGGTGAGAAAGGGTGGTGGCAAGAGCCAAGATAGTAGTGGAGGATATAGTGAGAAGTGTTTGGTTTTAGATTATATTTTGAAGGTGGAGCTAATATTAATGATGATGGATTGGATGCAAAATGTAAGAGAAAGAGAGAAGTCACAGATAATGCCGAGATTTATTTGGCCTGAGCAATTGATTGAAAGAATAATAACTTACAGAGATGGGTGAATATTGAAGGAGAAACATTTTTGAAAAGGTAGAAGAGGAACAGAGTTCAGTTTGGGATATAAGTTTCGTATATCTATTAGTCAGTCAAGGGAAAATTTTGGCAAGATGGTTGGATATTCAAGTCTGCAGATACTATATATGAGGAGAGCCAAGTGTGGCAGGAATGGTATCCTGAAAGCCAAACGAAGAAAGTCTTTCAAGAAAGAAGGTGTAACCAGTTGTGTCAAATGCCCTCTAAGTGACCTCATCCAGTTCCACCGTCTTAAATACCACGTGACAACTCCAAGATCTATACCTCCAGCTGCAGCATCTCCACTTGGATGTCTAGTAGGCACCTCAACTTTTACATGTTCACACACTGGACACCTGATTTCCATCCCATGTGCTCCTACTCAAGTTTTCTCCATCTCAGATAAGGACAATGTTGTCATTCCAGCTGCCCAGGCTAAGAATCTTGGAGCCATCCTCAAATTCTCTCCTCATACACCCCATATCCAATTTATCAAAAATGTGTTAGCTCTAACTTCAAAACCTATTGATAACCTCATCTCTTCTCAACAGTTCCACTCTGAAACCAAGCACCATGATCACTCACCTGGATGATTGTAGTAGTCTTCTAACTGCACACACTCTTGGCTGCTATTATTGATTGAATTCTGTCCCTCCAAAAGATATGGATAAGACCTGGCACCTGTGAATGATACTGTTTGTGTCTTTGACGATATTATCAATTAACATGAGGTCATACTGGGTACTGATCCAATCTAAGTGGTGTCTTATAAAAGAAAAGAGACACAGACAGAGGGAAGACAGCCATGTGATGAGGGAGTTATATTGCAACGGCAACGCAAAGAACCCCTGGGGCTACCAAAAGTAGAGTGAGACAAGGAAGGATCTTCTCCAAGAGCCTTCATAGGGAAAATGGCCACACTGACACTCTGAATTTTGACTCCCAGCCTCTGTAACTGTGAAACAATAAGTTTCTGCTATTTAAAGCCACCTGCTTTGTGGTACTTTTTTGCAGCAGCCCTAGGAAACTAATACAGTAACCTGTAGTCTATTCTTCACACAGAAACCAGAATGTACTTTTAAAATGTAAGTCAGATAATGTCATCCCTCTACTTAAAACCTTCCAAAGGTTTACCTTGTCACTCAGAGTAAAAAATAAAACAAAATCCTTACAAGGCTTGCAGGTAAGTGGTCATATGTCTTGGCTGGCTTGATAGTTTATTTCACACCTGTTGTCCCTGTATAATTACTAATAACATCACCCCTTTCTTTCCCAAATTGTTCTGGTTGGACGGTAAATTATACAATCACCTGAATTATGGGGGGTTGTATGGCCTCCTCAGTTATCTCTCTGATTTCATTTCTTGCTACTACCCCTTGCCCAACCCATTCCAGATACACTAATCTTCTGGATTTCTCAGACTAATCAAACATGATCCTACCTCAGGGGTTTTCATCACTTTCCCTTCTGCTTGGAATGGTTTTGCTTTAGGTATCTGCACAGATTGCTCCTCTGTTCCTTCAGGTCTCTGAGGAAGTGTCATATTATTAGAAAAGCCTTCTGTGCCAGATCCAACCTGTTGGTCAACAAATTCATGCCTGCCCTTCTACATTCTCTGTTGTGTTACAGGGGCTGGAAGCCAGATTCTGATGCTAGCAGAATTGCAGTTAGGTTCTGCCAAGTGGGGAGTCACTCATATAAGATTAGAAGCTAGGAGAAAGCCATTATTTTGTTTCTGGAAGTATCAGTGGCTCCAGCAAAGGCACTCTTGGTGGACTCGGAGGTGGCTCCAGCATGTCACAGAAGGTAATGATCTCAGCTGTGGCAGCAGTGACTGTTGGCTCTTGAGCTCCTCAGTGGCAGTGGAAGAGTGATGGATTCCTGTAGTAAGAACACAGTAGCATGGGGATAGGGAAGCACAGACTCCAGTAGCCTGTTAGTGGCAATGCAGGCTTTCACAGAGATGACCTGTAGACTCCACAGGCTCTTATAGGAGTGAGTGGCATTGTGAAGCTAACCTGGACTTCTACAGAGGTGGTAGTGGTTCTTTGCAGTGTCTGATCTTTGGGTCATAGTCTCTCCCCTCACCCACCTTGTCTTCTAGTTCTTTTAGCACTTTTTAAAAAACATCCCCTGTGTTAAATTCCTTTGTGCTTAAAATACTAACGTGGTTTCCATTTTTCTAACTAAATCCTGATTGATTCAGTCTTTGGTTTCAGGAAGAATGGCACATAATGTTAGAGCAAGCTGCATTTATTGATATGCATGCAATTGTCAGAGATTTTAAAATCTATGTGTTCTCTGGATCAGCTGAAGTATTAATATCAGTTTGCTTGTTTAGTTGGCTGAAACCTGGACTCAAGAGTGGCCAAATTCAATGAAGCTGAGGAGCCGTCACTTCTCTGATGTAAAGGAAGGGAAGGAATCCAAAGGCTTAGGGAGAGGAAGACTGGAATAATATTTTAGGTGTGACTCTCTCACATTCCACTATGTCCTCATAGACACTGCCTTCACCAGGGTTTTGAGAAATGTATTGATGAGGGAAACACCATCATTCTGTAAATCTTTGTAGTATCTGTCTCCTGCTGCTGAAAATGACAGTAGTAGATGCTGCCATTACAATAGATTCCCAAAGGGGCTGAGAGCAAGTGGTAGTACTGCATTGTGTGAAGCAATGTGGGCCGAGCTACTGAAGTGGTCAACAGGGGTGGAGCAGCAATCAGAATGTTTTTACCCAATGTGGCTACTTGAGAACAGACATTGAATTTGTGCCACCACAGTAAAGAATTGTGACCCTCATCCAGTTCCCAGACTTCAGCCAGTTTAGAGACTTGGGGCCTCTTGAAGGAGAGACTAGGTTTCCTTGAGGAATGGGCCCATGACATTACCACAAGATTATAGTGTAAATATTCCTCCAGGCTTTTTCCCAAGGGACTTGCCGCCATATGTCAGGATGATAGTGAATTGAGGAAAGAGAAACAACGATATCCTTAAGAATTATAGGCAATAAATCTGAATTAGTGGTCATCCCTGGAGACCTGAAATGCATCCATGGTCCACCAGAATGGGGGCTTAGGGGCGGTTGGGTGGTAAATGGAGTTTTGGTCTAAATCTATCTCACAGTGGGCCTGAAAAGTATTTGAATTTTCCTTAGGGTTATTTCCAAAGTTCCTGAGTGCATGATTGGAATAGACTCACTGGTAACTACAGAATCACCTCATTGGTTCCCCAACCTATGGATTGAGTGCTATTAAGGTAGGAAGATGCAAGCAGAAGCCCCTACGACTTCTCTCTACCAATAGTAAACCAAAATCAATACGATACACCTGGGTGAATTGCCAAAGTTAGTGCAACCATCAAAGATTTGAAAGATACAGGGATAGCCATTCTTTTCATAGCCCCACTTAACTTGCCTGTTGGCCTGGGCAGAAGGCAGATGGGTCTTGGAGAATAACCGTGCATATTTGGAAACTTAATCAGATGGTGACTCCAGTTGCAGCAGTTGTCATGGAAGTCTGAACCACTTGGTCATGCAACTTACTTCTGTTTGCAGACCCCATCCACTCAATTATGGAGTGCTTCTGTACATGCCCAACTTTGTGAACTGGGGTTGGGATAATTCCCAGTTCATAATGGGCAGCTTTGATTGAATAGTATTTGTGTTCTATGTTCAGGCATTCAATCTCAACTAGGGCTTGGTAGCAAACCAGGCACTGTTTCTCAAACAAGAATAGTTATTGAAAAAGAGGGTATGGCTTTGCTCCAAAACCTTAGGGGTCTATGTTACTACTGGGGCTTGCCAGAGGTTCTATACACTAACCTTACCTGCCACAGGCATTGTCAGCATCACTGGAACTTCTGGGCAATAAGGCACAAGTGGCCAAGCATCTCTCCCTAAAACCTGGACTAACTTCGGAATCTTCTCTTGCCCTGGGCCTAATTTAAAACTGGTAGCCTTATGGGTTTCTCATTAAGTGAGCCAGAGTAACACCCTTAACTGTGGTATATGCATAGGATGACCTTACATTCCAATTTGCCCAGGCCAGTCCCAGTTGGTTCTAAAAGATACAATCTCAGCCAACAAAAAGATTCTTAATGTTTTATCCTCCTGGATAAACACTTCCACTCTTACATAGATCTTTGTCATTTTACTCTTTTGGACAAAGGTATACTTTGACCCTTTTATAGAGCTTCAGTATTACTGAAAGAAACACTGGAGAAATGCTGTAATTCCTTTATTGCTCTTTAATACACACTGGGATATATGTGTACATATTTACTGTCCTCTTTTGAATATATGTTATCAGTACCCATTTCAAATAAACTTTTTGAAAGTGTGTAATTCATGGTGGCAAAATGCAATCCCATCATCCTGTTGAGTATCATGAGATCTCATCCTCCCTGCCAGAGTGGGCCCTCCAGAGCGGGAAATTCTCAAAGGATTCTTGGGTATCTATTTGTGTGTGAAAGAAATGGAGTCCCTGGGTGGTGCAAACTGTTAACACACTTGGTTGCTAACCAAAAGGTTGGAGGTTTGAGTTCATTCCAGAGACTCCTAGGAAAAAGGCCTGGGGATTTACTTCCAAAAAATCAGCATTGAAAACCGTATGGAGTACAGTTCTACTCTGACATGCATGGGGTTGCCATGAGTCGGAATCAACTTGAAGGCAGCTGATATGAAGTAAACATTGATTGTTAATGGTGTAGACTTCAGTGCCCTAAGTTGGTAAATACTCCAACTGCCTTCCAGCAAAACAGCCTTTGCCAAATGGCATCCCTAGTAGTCTTATTTTTAAATTCCAAATCTGTGCTCTTATATTTCCTTAAGTCTCCCCTTGTAATTCCCACACAAATGCTTTTCTAAGCCTAGCAGTTGCCAATGAATCAATTCTGACTCATGGAGACCCAATATGTGGCAAGAGTAGAACTGTGTGCTCCACAGATTTTCAATGGCTATTTTTTCAGAAGTAGATCACCAGGCCTTTTTCCAAGGTGCCTCAAAACCAAAAAAAAAAAAAAAAAAAAAAAAAAAAACCCAAACCTGCTGCCATTGAGTTGACTCATAGCTACCCTACAGGACAGAGTAGAACTGCCCCATAGGGTTTCCAAGGAGCAGCAGGTGGATTCGAATAGCCGACGTTTTCTGGTTAGCAGCCAAGCTCTTTACTACACCACCAGGGTTTCCATAAGGTGCCTCTGGGAGGACTCAAATCTCCAACATTTTGTTTAGCAGATGAGCGTGTTAACCAGTTGCACCCTGTAGGGAGTCCTTTGTAAGCCTAGAGACTGGAAAAATCCTGTTTAGAAATGTAGTTTAAGGATCTAATTGATTAGTACTTTTATTAGGTCACACAGTGGGAGCACACATTGTCCCTGACTCTATTGCTATTTTTCCCATGGACAATATAAAGGAGATAGATATGGAGGCCAGAGAGGGGTTGACATGAAAGAAGAGAGGGATGCTGGGAGTAGTGGAAATTTGTAGGAAGATAAAGTGATGGAGAAAGGGTGGGGAGAAAAAGTTAATGAGGGTTATGTCATCCTGCTCCTCTTCTGCAAGCAGAGCAGGGCATCCTGGGGGAAAAAGATTTGCTTGTAGGGGAACACATCCATTACATCTGACAAGTTAGCAAGGTGAGCAGATAGGCTAGGTGAGTTTAGGGACCTACTACATGCTACCCTACCATGGTAGATTGATGATCTCATTAATGTGAAACCTAGTTTGCTGGTTCTTGCTCTCACTTCAAACTCTGACCACTAGCTTCCTGAAAAGCACTCAGCCCACTTCTGCAGGTATCTTGCCTGTCTGGTCAGTTACTGTCTAATTTTCTCCTCTTTCTTGCCCGCCTCCTATGATCCCTCTCAGTGATGTCTGTTGCTGAGTTCTCTCAGCCTGTGATAGGTTATGAAGGGATGTAACCACGGCTTCTGGGCCTTCTGAGCTGTCTCCCTCTTTCTACCACTCCTGCTGAGGCCTGGGGTCCTAGGGGCCAAAGCTGAGTAACATTCTTCAGAGACCTCATTACACCAAAGCCAGCATCATGCTAAACCATATAGGCACCTGAGACAAAGGGAAAAATGTGTACTCCTATAAACATGTACTTGTGTAGTTTTTAATGGTTAATTTTTTCCAGAACATTGAAAAACTTCAGAAGTTCAACTCCCATAAGTTGAAAAAATACTGAAAAATTGATGAGTAGGTCACATTAAAATTCACATTCTCTTCAGTTCAAATATTTTATTTATATCCCTAGCAAAAAAAAAAAGGAATTTATTATAATTTTACTTTCCTGGCTTTGATGGAATCAAAGTCATCAAAAATATTTCCAAAATCTGTTGTTGTTGATGGCTGCCATCCCATTGGTCCCCAACTCATGGCAGCCCCATACGCAATGGAACAAAACACTTCCTGGTCCTGTGCCACTCCCATGATTTATTGTGCATTGGATTGTTGTGATGCATAGGGTTTTCACTGGCTGATTTTTGGCAGTAGATTGCCCGGCCTTTCTTCTTAGTCTGCCTTAGTCTGAAAGTTCCACTGAAACCTATTCAATGTCATAGCAACACACAAACCATCACTGACAGACAGGTGGTGGTTGTGCATGAGGTATACTGGCTGGGCGTCAAAGCCAAATCTTCCACATGGAAGGTGAGAGTTCTACCACTGAATCACCAACGTCCCCATTTCCAAAATCTACTTCTGGAAAAAATTTAACCATTAAAAAAATATGGAAGGTACAAAATTTGTCTCTATTCACTGGGATCACCAGAGGAAGAAGGAGGGTTGGGAACTGGTAGCGGAAATAGTGTGTCCAATTGCCTCCAGAATGTGAGTTTAGTGTTTTTTGGGGTTTTTTTGGTTTAGTGGCTTATGACTGAGCATCTTTTTGTGTACTTGTTGGCCATTTGGGTATTCTGTTTGGCAAAATGTCTGTTGAAGTCTTTTGTTCATTTTTAGATTAAGTTGTTTGTGTTTTTGTTAAGTTGTAGAAGCATTTTATACATTTTAATTATTAGACCCTTATTGGATATATGGTTCCCAAAATTTTTCTCCCAATCTGTAGGCTGTTTTTTCACTTTCTTGAAAAAGTTGTTTGATGCACAAAAGTATTTAATTTTTAAGAGATCATATTTATCTATTTTGTCTTTTGTTGGTCATTCTTTTGTTGCCATATTTGATAGCTCATTGCAAAAACCTAAGTCCCACAGCTTTGCCCCTACATTTTCTTTTAAGAATTTTATGGTTTTAGTTTTCACATGTAGGTCCTTGATTCATTTTGAGCTGGTTTTTGTGTATGGTGTGAGTTGTATCCTGATTCATTCTTCTGTATGTGGAAATCCATTTAGTGAAGAGATTCTTCATTCCCCATTGGGTGGACTTAGTACCTTTGTTGAAAATCAGCTGACCATAGATATACGGATTTATTTCTGGACTTCCAATTCTATTCCATTGGTCTGTATGTCTATTTCTATACCAGTACAAAGTGTTTTAATTATTGTGGCTTTATAGTACGTTTTGAAGTGAGGAAATTTGAGTCCTCCAACTTTATTCTTCTTCTTCAAGATTGCTTTAGTTATTTGGGGTCCCTTGCCCTTCATACAAATTTGAGAATTGGTTTTTCCATTTCTGTCAAAAAGGTGTTAGAATTTTAGTAGGGATTGCATGAATTTATAGATTGCTTTGGGTTGTATTAACATCTTAGCTATATTAAGCCTTCCAACTGACAAACAGGTAATGTCCTTTTGTTTATTTAGGTTTTCTTTTATCTCTTTTAGCAATGTTTTATATTTTTATGTATATAGGTCTTTCACCTTCCTGGTTAAATTTATTCCTAGGCACTTTATTCTTTTGAATGTTATTGTAAATGGTAATATACCCTTAGTTTCCTTTTCCTCTTGCACACTGCTGATGTGTAGAAACTCAACTATTTTTTACGTGTTGACCTTGTACCCTGTCACTTTGCTGAATTCATTTATTAGTTCTAATAGGTTTCTCGTGGATTCTTCGGGGTTTTCTACATATAGAATCAAGTCACCTGCAAAAAGGGATGGTTTTACTTACTCCTTCCTGATTTGGATACATTTTATTGGTTTTTTCTAACCTAATTGCTCTGGCTGGGACTTCCAGAGCAATGTTGAATAGTAGTGATGAGAGTGGGCATCCCTGTCTTGTTCCTGATCTTAATGGGAAAGCTCTCAGTCTTTCTCCACTGAGATGATGTAGCTATGGGTTTTCTTTTATTATATTGAGGAATTTCCCTTCTATTCCTATCTTGCTGAGTGTTTTTACCAGACAGGGTGTTGGATTTTGTCAAATGCCTTTTCTGCATCAATTGAGATGATCATATGCCTCTTTTCCTTTGTTCTAGTAATGTGATGTATTATATTGATTGATCTTCTAACGTTGAACCAGCCTTGCATTCCTGGGATAAATCCCAATTGGTCATGGTATATAATCCTTTTAATTTGTTTTTAGGTTTGAGTTGCTAGTATCTTGTTGAGTGTTTTTGCATCTATAGTCATTAGGGTTATTGATCTGTAGTTTTCTTTGTCTGGTTTTGGTATCAGGGTAATGTTTGCTGCATGGAATGTGTTTTCTGCTCTTCTGTTTTTCTGGAAAAGTTTAAATAGGATTGAAGTCACTTCTCCTGTAAATATTTGATAGAACTCCCCTGCCTTTTGCTTTTAAATATTTCGGGGTGAATTTCCTAAGAGCATTAACATTCTCTTCTCTTGCGTTATCACAGTATAAATGATCAAAATCAGAACATCTCATATTGATATAATCCACAGGCCTCATTCATTTTCACCAGTTGTCCCAATAATGTCCTTTATAGTTATTTTTCCCCAATCCTAGATTCAATCTAGGCTCACACATTGCATGCAGTTGTCATGCTGCTTTACTTTCCTTCAATCTTGAACAGTTTCTTATCCTTTCTTTGCCTTTCATGCCCTTGACATTTTGAAAAGTACAGATTGGTTGTTTTGAATGATGTCTCTCAGCTTGGATTTGCCTGATCTTTCCTTATGATTATATTCAGGTTATGCATTTTTGACAGGAACACCACAGAAGTGATACTGTGTCCTTCTTGGTGCATCTTATCAGGAAGCACATGATGCTGGCTCATCCCATTATTGGTGATGCTAAATTTTGTCACTTGGTTAAGGCAGTGTCTACCAGATTTCTCCTCTGTAAAGTTATTTTTATACCTTTGTTATTAACAAATAATCTGTGGGAAGATACTTTGAGATGGTGTCAATATCTTGCTCCTCATCAGACTTTTCCCCAGCAGTCTGAGCACCCATAAAACTAAGTGTTTTAAAGATTAACACACATATACATTTAAAAGCACTTTGAAAAGTAGGTGGGAAGGCAAGATCAGAACCATCATATTTTCAGTGTTCAAAAGACACCCAAAACAGTTTCCATTGAGTCATTTCTGACTCATGATGATCCCACGTGTGTCAGAGTAGAACTTTGCTCCATAGGGTTTTCAAGCTTGTGACTTTCAGAAGCAGATTGCCAGGCCTTTCTTCCAAGGTGCTTCGGGTGGGTTCAAATCCCCAATCTTTCAGTAAGTAGTTGAGCTCTTAACCATTTGCAGCACCAAGGGACTTCTTTCAGTGTTCAAGGCCTCTAAAAGTTTAAGTCTGGACCTCCCATAGCAAAGTCTATGCCACATCATCTCACTGTCTTAGTGAAAGCATCTCTTGCAGCTGGATTGTCTTCTACAATTTACTTTTTTCTCTCTGAGAGTCAGAGCAACAAGGGCTATGTAGGATAATAAAGCTGCAGAGTATTTTAAATTGACCCTGCTGTCCTTCCCTACCCCCACCCACACCCCAATACAGAGGTTTTTAATCACTAGATCACACCTGTCTGCCTGACTCTCTGTTCTCTTAGAAAAGATTCATGGCCAGGAGGCACCTCAGTGCCTCAACAAACAGACTTCTGTTGCCAAAAATCTTCCAGACATACACGGATTTTTTGGAATGTGTACTACAAACATTTAGCTTAATGGAATATTTCATGACAGTCCTCAGTGTTTGGAGCCACTTACAATTAATGACTCCACTTAAAACACTAGGAATGTGCTGGCTCCAGCATGGGAGGGAGGGCTTGACTTGGAGGTGTAGAAGCTTCTGAGAAGAGTGTTCCAGGCTCATGACACAGGTAGAAAAGATAAAGGAGAGTAAAGAGAAGAGAGAGAACCAGGGTTGTGTTGACTAATTTAATCATACACACACACATTCAGAGGGTAATAATGGGAGAGAGAGAGGGAAAACACAACCGACCCACAAAAACTATATTTGATCAGCTCAATGAAGATTTTCTTTCTGGCAGCAAACTGTGCTTACATGCCCTAGTTTCCGGTTCCCTGGTGATGCTGTAACACAAATACCACAAGTAGGTGGCTAAAAGTCCAAATCAGGGTCTTGGCCATGTTAATTCCTTCCTCGTTGGTAGCCCAGGTGTTTCTTGGTTCCTTGGTGATCCTCACATGGATCTGTCTTCCCTCCTCTGTGCTTACATGTTTCTGTGTCTATGCTGCTCTTTATATAACTCAGAAGTGATTAGGTCTAGGATCCATCCTACACAGGTATGACCTCAATTGATTCATTGACTGTATTACATTAGATTAGATTATATCAACAGGTATCAGGGTTAAAATTCCATTCAATCCATAACATGGGGCATTATCAGTTAAAAAAAGAAAATCCACCAAAGTTGATACCTACTGAGCCCAGTATTGCAAACAGAAATGATCAAGGTCTAGCTCATAAATAATGCCATTTCAGAGGCAGCAATAGCATCTCTTCCTCCCTTCTCCTTCCTTCCACAAATCTCTCCTTGTTTGTTAATAGTAAGATTCCTTTTACCAGGAATAAAGTTGTGGAATGTTAAGTGTAAGTGTAGAAGCCACATTTCTCTGCTTCCCATTGGAAGGGAGACAGAGCAAAGAACCTGTGCAGAAATTGCAACCCACATCGTGGTGAGTTTAGACAAGAATTTGTTAGGCAAAGGAGTAATTGAGTTACACAGCGGCATTTTGAAATCTCCCTGGGAGATGGCACAACCACTCTTGTCTGCCATAGTTGGGGAAGGGTAATCCTACTTGGAGGCAGGGGCATAATCATCTTGGCCTCCTTCCAAGAGTCACGCTGGCTTTGACCAGCTTCCTCCGGGCCTCAGCCACATATTCTTCTACCTCTGTGAGAAGTGCTGATTAGAAGTCTGATCTGTGCTGAAGTGAAATGTGGATGGATGTCCTCTTTTTAGGTGCTGAGAGCCTTGAGGAAGGGGTAGACTCCATCTTCAGCCACTTGAAACCATCCTCCACACAGCGGCTGGAGGAATCATTGTAATATTCAGTCATATCATGCTTTAAGAAAAAGGGCCCACACTCCTCTCTGAGCCTCATTTTCCCCATCTGCTGCCTCCCTCACTGTGTTCTAGCTAGGCTGGTCTTTTTCCAGTCCTTCAAACATGTCAAGTTTCCCCTCATCCCAGAATCTTCACACATATTTTCCCTTTCTCTAGAACACTCTCCCTTCCCTCTTTGCTTGCATGATTCTTCTCATATTTCAAGTCTCAGTTTGATGTTGCTTACTCAGCCAGGACCTAGCTAAGCTAGGTCCACAGTATTCCTCTTTTGTAACTCTTTTCACAGCCATAATTTCACTGTTTCTTTGTGGATGAGTTATTCAGTGTACATCTTTCATACTGGGTTAGAGACTCCAGGAAAGCCAGGATTATGTCTGTCTTGGTCACTCTATGCACATCACAGTACCTGGTATTTGGAAAGCACCAAATAAAAATTTGCTGGAAGAATGAATGAAATGATTTTGAGCCTTGTTTCCTCAGCACTAAGCACAGCAACTTGCAGAGCAAAATAGCTCAATAAATGGTTGTGGAATTGAATGGAAAACCAAAGTCATCAGACACATCAGCAGCCGTTCACATTGGCCATCTTTTCCTAGCTACAAAGGGGTCCTGACTGCTCAGCGTCAGCCTTTTCCACGGTGTTAGGGAGGCAAGGAAGTCTCTTGGAATGGGCACTGAACAAGAGTCAGGGCACATGGCTCTCTGGTCCCACCCACTGTAGTCAGGACTCACACACATCATCAACAGGTATGAAAGAACAAGCCTCACCTCAGGGGCTTCCCTTGAGGCCAATGCCCAATGGAGACCAGTCTATCAAGAGCACACAATTCAGTTCCAGCCCCTCCTGTGTGCACTCCAGCAGCCATCGGGAACCATGTCCTGATTCTGGGCCTTTGCATTTGTAGCACTGCTGCCTCTGCCCAGCAGCCCTTCCTCTCCATGCTCACCTGAAAATGCCTACTCACAATTCCAGATGCAGTCCAACCACTGGCTCTTCTATGGAAACTTTCCAGGCCCGCCCCATTCCCCACCTCTCAGAGGAATGATCCCTTGTCTATTTGCACTCCCCCCACCCCTTTCTGCACCCAGTATAGACTTCAGTCATCGTTCCTAGAAAAAACTTGAGTGAGGGGATTTGCCTACATATGGCTCAAAACCCCTTAGGAATGCTTTTGTTTTGGGGCGCAGGTGAGCTATCAATGGTTTGCATGCCCACGTCTCTCGCTTGGATGATGAGAGGGGCAGGGAACTCAGCTCATCATCTCTGTCTCTTGGGGGTTGGCCCTTGTCAATCACTTAATAAATGCGTGAATAAATCTTGGTGAATGGCACATTGTAGAGAGGCAGCATGGAGCAGGGGTTAAAAGAGTAGACTCTGGAACCATGCTGCATGGATTTGAGTCCTGTTTTCACTTACTATCTATGTGATTTGGGGAAAGTTACTTAACCCTGCTATGCCTCAGTTACTCAGTTTACTCATACTCAGATTGCTGGGAAGATTAAAGAGTTATACGTGTAAAGAACCTGGCACATGGTTAGCAATAAGTGTTTGTTTTTGCTGTTATTATTTGGTCCAAATGGTTAAGCCCCTCTAGCTAAGTCAACTGCCTTTCTGTAACTCATTCGTTCGGGCTCTGGAGGTTCGATGATAAGCAAATCAGGAGCAATCCTGCTCTCCTGGAGTTGACAGTCTATAAGGGAAGACAGACAATTAATTAAGCAGCAACAGAATAACCCATGGGTTTGGCTGCCTCATTTTCTGACACGGGATGCATCTCTGGGGGCCTTCTGTGGTCAGGAAAATTAGGGGAGGGGATCTATTTCACCGTTTCTCACCACTTTTCTTCAATGGATACTGATATAGTTGTAAGCAAAACTTTTATAGAAAAATTTAGGCCTCTGCTCTCAAGTCTCACAGCATGGGGGTTGCTGCTGGTGGTGGCAGGAAATGAGGTGTCCCTGATCCTGTTCTCACCACTTCCCTGTTTTATACTGAATAACAGGTAAGGTTCATTGCCCAGGCCTTGTGAAAGATAGAGATGTCCATGTAAGGGGTATTCATAACTCTTCTCTCTCCATTTCCCCATTTCCTTCTGCCCTTTCCCTTTAATTCCTTCACACCATGCTCTGGTTTCACTCACACCACACACACATAGACGGATACGCACATAGACACACACACACACCACACCATATGCACATACACACACCCACCTTTCACCCAAGATATGCCACATCTTCCTAGAGAAGTAATCAAGTCTCAGTTCTCATCAGCCCCTTTTGGGTCTTGAAAACCTCCAGGTCCAGGCAGTCACAGTGTGTCAGAGCATTTCTCCTCCATTCACGTATGGCTGTTCCAAAGATGGGAGGGTTGGGCACTGGGCTCATGTCTGCTTACTCCCTTGATGTGATGTGATAGTGTGGAAGGCTAGGGGTTGATTCTATCCATGTGAGCATGGGTTAAAAGGGATAGATTTGGCCGCTGGAAGTGGGAGTTGGCAAACAGTTTTGTAAAAGGCAAGATAGTAAATGTTTTAGGATTCATAGGCCATATGGTTTCTATTGAAGATGCTCGACTCTGTCATTGTAGCACTAAAGCAGTCACAGACTATGCATAAATGAACAAGTGTGCCTGTGATCCAATAAAACCTTATTTATAAAAACAGACCACAGGCCATATTTGGCTTATAGGCCATAGTTTGCTGGCTCCTGTCCTGTTGTTGTGTGCTGTAGAATCAATTCCTACTCATAGCGACACTATAGGACAGAGTAGAACTGACCCATAGGGTTTCCTGGGTGTGATCTTTATGGAAGCAGATCAACGAGTCTTTTCTCTGGTGGAGCCACTGGTGGGTTCAAACCTTCGACCTCTTGGTTAGCAGCCGAGTGCTTAACCATTGCGCTATAAGGGCTCCTTGGCTCCTGTCCTAGAATATCTTAAATCGAACAAATGCTGACATAACAAGATTTTATTTTCTTCTAAAAACTTGACTCTGGCCTAGCTCAGAAATCCTACTAGAACAATTCTCTAACCATGTTAAGAGCCATTGACTCCCACCATGTTTTCACTTTCCATCACCCATGGCCTTACTTCCCTCTTATCCCACTTGGTTCCATGGATAGTCACTAACACTCTAATTAGTTTGTTTTTTGCTCACATTAGTAACTGTCTTGCCATGCCCCCCTCCAACATTATATGTCTGACAAACCCTCAACCCTGGATAAATCTGACTTTTAGTCTTCTCTGGACCTCCACACCACCCTGCAGACTGGTCTCACTCTAAACTGATGTTCACACGTTTCAAATGGGCCCTTAGTTATCCTACTGCATTTTCCTCATCAATTGCTTCCCAACTTTCTAGATCAACTCTGTCATGGATTGAACTGTCTCCCCCAGAAATGTCTGTCAACTTGGCTGGGTCATGATTCCCAGTATTGCATGATTGTGTACCATTTTGTAATCTGATGTGATTTCCTTATGTGTTGTAAACTGTATGACTATGATGTAATGAGATGGGTTAACAGCAGTTATAATGATGAGGTCTACAAGATTGGATTAGATAGTGTCTTAAGCCAATCTCTTTTGAGATATAAAAGAGAGAAGCGAGCAGAGACACACAGGAACCTCATACCACCAAGAAAGCAGTGCCGGGAACAGAGCGCCTCCTTTGGACCTGAGGTTCCTGCACAGAGAAGCTCCCAGACCAAGGGAAGATTGATAACACAGACCTTCCTCCAGAGCTGACGGAGAAAGCATTCCCCTGGAGCTGACACCCTGAATTTGGACTTCTAGCCTACTGGACTGTGAGAGAATAAACTTCTCTTTGTATTTCTGTTATAGCAGCATTAGATGACTAAGACAAACTGTATACTTTCTTTTCTCTGCAAACCTTTAACTCCAAGTCCCTGCTCATGCTCTATAGATGATGTTACTCCTTATTTCAGCAAGAAAATAGAAGCAATTCAACGAGAACTGCGTCTTCGTCTTATCGCCAAATTCACCAACCAACCTGCAATATTCTCTCTCCTGTGACAGTGGTTGAATAGCTCCAGCTTCTACCTAAAGCTTCCTCCTTTAAGAAACTCTCCGTGACCTCTCACCAACTCCAGTTATTGCCTTATGTTTCAGCTCCCCTTTAGAGCAAAACTCTTTGAAAGGCTTTTCTATACTTTTCTTCCCCACATTCTCACTTCTCATTCTCTCCTCAAGCACCTCTAATCCATCCCTCCACTAAAACCACTCTTGTTGAGAACAGCAATGACTTCTATCTTGCTATACTCAACAATCAATTCTCTTTCTTTATCTGACTCTGTCTTAGTTTTTTAGTGCTGCTATAAAAGAAATACCACAAATGGGTGGCTTTAACAGGCAGAAATTTACTTTCTCACAGTTTAAGAGGCTAGAAGTATGAATTCAGGGCACTGGCTCTAAGGAAAGGCTTTCTGTCTCTGTTGGCTCTCCGGGAAGGAAGGTCCTTGTCTCTTTTCAGCTTTTATTACTCGGTTCCTTGGCATCTTCATATAGCATGGCATCTATCATTCCCTATCTGTGCTTCCTTGCTTCTGTGCTTAATCTGCCTAATCTACTCTTATATCTCAAAAGTGATGGGCTTAAGACACACCGTACACTGATATGGCCTCATTAACATAACAAAGAGAACCAAATTGCCAAATGGGATCCCATTCACTGGTACAGGGTTTAGAATTTATAATACACACACACACACATAAATACATTAATTTTATTCTTGTACTTTAAAAGTGAAAGTTCACAATTCAAGTTAGTCTCTCATACAAAAATTTATACATACATCATTATGTGACCCTAATCGCTCTCCCTATACTGTGACAGCACATTCCTCCTTTCCGCCTCTGATTTCCAATGTCCATTCAACCAACTCCTGACCCTCTCTGCCTTCTCATCTCACCTCCGGACAGGAGCTGCCCATTTAGTCTCATGTATCTACTTGAGCTAAGAAGCACACTCTTCACGACTATCATTTTATGTCCCATAGTCCAGTCTAATCTTTGTCTGCAGAGTTGGCCTCGGGAATGGTTTTAGTGTTGGGTTAACAGACAGTCCGGGGGCCTTGCTTTCTGGGGTTTCTCCAGTCTAAGTCAGACCATTAAGTCTGGTCTTTTTACTAGAATTTGAGTTCTGCACCCAACCTTTCTCCTGCTCCATCAGGGACTCTCTGTTCTGTTCCCTGTCAGGGCAGTCATTGGTGGTAGCTGGGCACCATCTAGTTCTTCTGGTCTCAGGCTGATGAAGTCTGGTTTATGTGGCCCTTTCTGTCTCTTGGGCTAATACTTTCCTCATTACTTTGGTGTTCTTCATTCTCCTTTCCTGCAGGTGGATTGGGACAAACTGATGCATGTTAGATGGCTGCTCACTAGCTTTTAAGACCCCAGATGCCACTCACCAAAGTAGGATGCTGAACATTTTCTTAATAAACTTTGTTATGCCAATTGACCTAGATGTCCCCTGAAAGCATGGTCCCCAGGCCCCCAACCCTGCTACTCTGTCCCTCAAAATGCTTGTTTGTATTCAGGAAACTTCTTAGCTTTGGTTTAGTCCAGTTGTGCTGACTTCCCCTGTAGTGTGTGCTGTCCTTCCCTTCACCTAAGATAATTCTACAACACATTTTGATGACTTCAAAATGTATATCTCAAGTTTTGACCTCTCCCCTTGTTTCCAAGTTTGTAAATCTATTTGTCGACTCAATAAGTAAACTTGAATACTTAATAGGCATCATCAATGTAACAAAGTCAAGGCTAAACTCTTGGTCCTGCCCATCCCCCAAACCTATCTGTTCTCATTAAATGGTACCATCATTCATCCAGTTGCTCAGGCAAAAACTTTGGAGTCATCTTAATTCCTTTCTTCCCCCTCATACCTCACATCCAAACCACTTTATAATCCTTCAATAATATCTTCAAAATATATCCTATGTCTTTCCATTCACGTTCATCTCCTCTCTTAACATCTTCATCTATGCCATTGTGGTTGTTTCAAAATATTTTTACAAATTAGTTGATTCTCTTCCATTAAAAGTTAAATTTAATTCCCCGTCTTTTTTTATTTAATTTTTTTTATTGTACTTTACATGAAGGTTTACAGAACAAATAGTTACTCATTAAACAGTTAGTACACATATTATTTTATGACAATGGTCAACAACCCCACGACATGTCAACACTCTCCCTTCTCAACCTTGGGTTCCCTATTACCAGCTTTCCTGTCCCCTCCTGCCTTCTAGTCCTTTTCCCTGGACTGTTGTGCCCCATTAGTCTCATTTTGTTTTATGGGGATGTCTAATCTTTGGCTGAACAGTGAACCTCGGGAGTGACTTCATTACTGAGCTGAAAGGGTGTCTGGGGACCATACTCTTGGGGTTTCTCCAGTCTCTGTCAGGCCAGTAAATCTGGTCTTTTTTGTGAGTTAAAATTTTGTTCTACATTTTTCTCTAGCTCTATGCAGGACCTTCTGTGGTGATCCCTGTCAGAGCAGTCAGTGGTGGTAGCCGGGCACCATCTAGTTGTACTGGACGCGGTCTCGTGGAGGCCATGGTAGCTGTGGTCCATTAGTCCTCTGGACTAATCTTTCCCTTGAATCTTGTTTTCTTCATTCTCCCTTGCTCCCGAAGTCGTGAGAGCAGTGGAGTATCTTAGATGGCTGCTCACAGGCTTTTAAGACCTCAGAAGCTACTCACCAAGGTAGAATGCAGAATATTTTCTTCATAAATTGTGTTATGTCAGTTGAGCTAGATGTTCCCCAAGACCATGGTCCCCACAGCCCTCTGCCAAGCAATTCATTCCCTCAGGGATTTTGGATGCGTCTATGGAGCTTCCATGACCTTTTCTTGTACAAGTTGTGCTGGCTTCCCCAGTATTGTCTACTGTCTTACCCTTCACCAAAGTTACCACTTATCTATTGTCTATTTAGTATTTCCCCCACCCAACCCTCTCATCCTTCATAACCAACAAAGATTGTTTCTTTTTGTGTGTAAACTTTTACATGAGTTTTTACAATAGAGGTCTCATATAATATTTGTCCTTTTGTGATTGACTTACTTCACTCAGCATCATGTCCTCCAGTTTCATCCATGTTATGAGATGGTTCACAGATTCAAGACTGTTCTTTATCATTGCATAATACTCCATTGTGTGTATGTACCATAGATTGTTTATCCATTCATCTGTTGATGCGCATCTAGGTTGTTTCCATCTTTTTGCTATTGTGAACAATGCTGCAATGAACACGGGTGTGCATATGTCTATTCATGTGACGGCCCTTATTTCTCTGGGATATAGTCCTAGGGGTGGGATTGCTAGATCGTATGGTATTTCTATTTCTAGCTTTCTAAGGAAGCGCCATCATTTTCCAAAATGGTTGCATCATTATGCATTCCCACCAGCAGTGCATAAGAGTTCTGATCTCCCTGCAGCCTCTCCAACATTTGTTATTTCCGGTTTTTTTGATTGGTGCCAGTAATCCCAGGGTGAGCTGATATCTCATTGTGGTTTTGATTTGCATTTCTCTAGTGGCTAGTGATCGCGAGCATTTCCTCACGTGTCTGTTGGCTGCTTGAATGTCTTCTTTGGTGAAGTGTCTGTTCATTCCTTTTGCCCATTTTTAAATTAGATTATTCGTCTTTTTGTTGTAGAGGTGTTGGATTTTCTTGTAGATTTTAGAGATTAGACCTTTGTCTGACTTGTAATGTCCAAAATTTTTTTCCCAATCTGTAGGTTCTCTTTTTACTCTTTCAGTGAAATCTTTTGATGAGCATAAGTGTTTAATTTTAGAAGATTCCAGTTATCTAGCTTATCTTCTGGAATTAGTATGTTGTTGGTTATGGTTTGTATCCTATCAATGCTGTACATTAGGGCCTCTAGCATTGATCCTATTTTTTCTTCTATGATCTTTATAGTTTTTGGTTTTATATTTAGGTCTTTGATCCATTTTGAATTAGTTTTTGTGTATGGTGTAAGGTATGGGTCCTGTTTTACTTTTTTGCACTTGGACATTCTGTTTTGTCAGCACCGTTTGTTAAAAAGACTGTCTTTTCCCCCATTTGATGGACTTTGAGCCCTTGTTGAAGATGAGGTGACCGTAGGCGGATGGCTTCTCAATTCTTTTCCATTGGTCAATGTATCTGTCGTTGTACCAGTACCAGGCGGTTTTGACTACTATAGTTGTATAGGAGGTTCTGAGGTCAGGTAGTGCAAGTCCTCTTACTTTATTCTTCTTCTTCAATAGTGCTTTACTTATCCTGGGCCTCTTCCTTTTCCATATAAAGTTAATGATTAGTTTTTCCATCTCTTTAAAGAATGCGGATGGTATTTGGATTGGAATTGCATTGTATTTGTAGATTGCTTTGGGTAGAATTGACATTTTCACAATGTTGAGTCTTCCTACTCATGAGCATGGTATGTTTTTCCATTTGTGTAGATCTCTTTCGGTTTCTTGCAGTAGTGTTTGTAGTTTCCTTTGTATAAATCTTTTACATCCCTGGTTAGATTTATTCCTAAGTATTTTATTTTTTTTTTAGAAGCTATTATAAATTGTATTGTTTTCCTGATTTCCTTTTTGTCATTATCTTTATTGGTGTATACGAATCCAAGTGATTTTTGTATGTTTGTCTTGCATCTTGCTACTCTGCTGAATCCTTCTATTAGTTCCAGTAGTTTTCTCATGGAGTCTTTTGGGTTTTCTATGTATAGTATCATACTATTATCAAATAGGGACAGTTTTATTTCTTCGTTATCAATTTGGAATGCCCTTTATTTCTTTTTCTTCTCTTATTGCTCTAGCTAGGACTTCCAGCACAGTGTTAAATAGAAGTGGTGATAAAGAGCATCCTTGTCTTGTTCCTGTTCTCAAGGGCAATTTTTTCATACTGTCTCCATTAAGAATGATATTGGCTGTTGGTTTTGTATAGATGTCCTTTATTATGTTGAGGAATTTCCCTTCTATACCTATTTTATTGAGAGTTTTTATCAGGAATGGGTGTTGGACTTTGTCGAATGGCTTTTCTGTGCTGTTAGAGATGATCATGTGATTATTTTATTTATGTGGTGGATTATGTTGATTGATTTTCTAATCTTGAACCATCCTTAAATACCTGGTATGAATCCCACTTGGTCATGATGTATTATTTTTTGGGTATGATGCTGAATTCCATTGGCTAGAATTTTGTTGAGAATGTTTGCATCTATATTCATGAGAGATATTGGTCTGTAATTTTATTTTTTTGTGGTGTGTTTGCCTGGTTTTGGCATCCGAGTTATGCTGGCTTTATAGAATGAATTCAAAAGTATCCCTTCCTTTTCCATGTTTTGAAATAGTTTGAGTAGTACTGGTGTAAGCTCTTCCCTGAATGTCTGGTAGAATTCTCCAGTGAAGCCATCTGGGCCCGGGCTTTTTTTTGTTGGGAGTTATTTTTTATTTACCTTTTTGATCTGTTCTCTTGTATGGGTCTGTTCATATTTTCAACATTAGTTTGTGTTAGTTTGGGTAGGTAGTGTGTTTCTAGAAATTTGTCTATTTCCTCTAGGTTTTCAAATTTGTTGTAGTATAGTTTTTCATAGTACTCTGTTATGAACCCTTTTTATTCCTGTTGGGTCTGTTGTAAAGTTCTTCATTTCATTTCTGATTTGTGTTATTTGTGTCCTCCCCCCTTTTTTTTTTTTCTTTTCTTTTGTCAATTTGGCCAGTGGTTTGTTGATTTTGTTGAGTCTTTCAAAGAACCAACTTTTAGTTTTGTTGATTCTTTCTATTGTTTTTCTATTTCATTCATTTCTGCTCTGATCTTCATTATTTCCTTTTATCTGGTGACTGAGGGCTTCTTTTGTTGTTCTCTATCTATTTGTTTGAGTTGTGTAGCTAATGTTTTCATTTTTTCCCTTTCTTCTTTTTTGACGTGTGCATGTATTGCTAGAAATTGACCTCTGAGCACTGCCTTTGTTGTGTCACACATGTTTTGGTATGATGTGTTTTCATTCTGTTTAACTATAGGAATTTTTCAATTCCATCTTTGATTTCTTCCATTACCCAGTGGTTTGTAAGCAGTGTGTTATTCAGTTTCCATGTAAATGATTTTTTTGCTTGCTCTTCCTGTTGTTAATTTCTACTTTGATGGTGTTGTGATAAGAGAAGATATTTTGTATTATCTCAATGTTTTGGATTTTGTTGAGGGTTGCTTTGTGGCCTATGATGTGGTCTATTCTGGAGAAAGTTCCACGTGTGCTGGAAAAGAATGTGTGCTTTACAGCTGTTGGGTGGAGTGTTCTATATATGTGTATGAGGTCATGTTGATTTATTGTGGCCTTTAGATCTTCTGTATCTTTGTTAAGTTTGTTCTTTACCCAGAGTGGTGTCTTGAAGTCTCCTACTATTATTGTGGAACTGTCAATTTCTCTTTTCAGTGTTGTTAGAGTTTGTTTTATGTATTTTGGAGTCCTGTCTTTGGGTGCATAGATATTTATCATGGTTATATCTTCATGATGGATCATCCCTCTAATCATTATATAATGCCCTTCTTTGTCTTTATGGAGGATCTTGTTTTAAAGTCTATTTTATCTGAGATTAGTATTGCCACTACTGCTCTTTTTTGGTAGCTGTTTACTTGATATATTTTTTCCATCTTTGAGTTTTAATAAATTTACATCTTTGTTTCTAAGGCATGTCTCTTGTAGACAGCATAGTGATGGATCCTGCTTTTTTTTTCCCAGCAATTCTACACGTATAATTCAGTGACATTGATTACATTCTTCAACTCGTGTAATTATTCTCACTACCTTTTACCATACTGTTCTACCACAATTAACATAAACTCAGTGTCCCCTGAGTGGAAACTTGCCTTTTTCACCATCCTATCGCCTCTGGGGACCACTAATAATTTTTGGTTTCTTTTTAAAAATTTTTCCCATACAAAAATTTAAACATACACTGTTTTAGGACCCTAATTGCTCTCCCCATACTGTGATGGCACACTCCTCCTTTCCACCCCTGATTCCCCATGTCTGTTCAAGCAGCTCCTAACCCTCTCTGCCTTCCCATCTCACCTCCAGACAGAAGCTGTCCATTTAGTCCTTTGTATCTACTTGAGCTAAGAGCCACACTCCTCAAAAGTATCACTTTATGTCCCACAGTCCAGTCCAATCCCTGTCTGAAGAGTTGGCCTCAGAAATTGTCTTAGTTCTGGGCTAATAGGAAATCCAGGGGCCATGCTTTCTGGGGTTCCTCCAGTCTCAGTGGGGCAGTAAGTCTGGTTTTTTTACTAGAATTTGAGTTCTGCGCCCCACCAGTCTCCTGCTCCATCTGGGACTCTCTGTTGTGTTCCCTGTCAGGGTGATCATTGGTGGTATCCAGGCACCATCTAGTTCTTCTGGTCTCAGGCTGATGAAGTCTCTGGTTTATGTGGCCTTTCCTGTCTCTTGGGCTAATGCTTTCCTTGTGTCTTTGGTGTTCTTCCTTCTCCTTTACTCCAGGTGGTTGGGACCAATATTAATGCATCTTAGATGGCCGCTTGCAAGCTTTTAAGACCCCAGACTTCACTCACCAGAGTAGGATGCAGAGCATTTTCTTAATAAGATGTTATGCCAATTGACCTAGCTGTCCCCTGAAGGCATGGTCCACAGACCCCTACCCCTGCTACTCTGTCCCTCAAAGTGTTTGACTGTATTCAGGAGACTTCTTAGCTTTGGTTTAGTCCAGTTGTGCTGACTTCCCCTGTATGTGTGCTGTCCTTCCCTTCACCTAAGATAATTCTTATCTACTATCTAGTTAGTAAATAACCCTCACCCTCCCTCCCCACCATCGTAACCATCAAAGAATGTTTTCTTCTGTGTTTAAACCGTTTCTTGAGTTCTTATAATTGTGATCTTATACAATATTTGTCCTTCTGTGACTGACTAAATTCACTCTGCATAATGACCTCCAGCTTCCTCCATGTTATAAGATGTTTCACAGCTTCATCGTTGTTCTTTATCATTGTGTAGTATTCCATTGTGTGGATATACCATAATTTGTTTATCCATTCTTCCATTGATGGGCACCTAGGTTGTTTCCAACCTTTTTGCTATCGTGAACGGTGCTGCAATGAACATGGGTGTGCATATATCTATTTGTGTGACAGCTCTTATTTCTCTAGGATATACTCCAAGGAGCGAGATTGCTGGATCGTAGGGTACATCTATTTCTAGCTTTTTAAGAAAGCGCCAAATCGATTTCCAAAGTGGTTGTACCATTTTACATTCCCACCAACAGTGTATAAGTGCTCCAGTCTCTCCACAGCCTCTCCAGCGTTTATTATTTTGTGGTTTTTGGATTAATGCTAGCCTTGTTGGGGTGAGATGATATCTCATTGTAGCTTTGATCTGTATTTCTCTAATGGCTAATGATCGTGTCCATTTCTTTATGTGCCTGTTAGCTGCCTGAATGTCTTCTTTGGCAAAGTGCCTGTTCATATCCTTGCCCATTTTTTAATTGGGTCATTAGTCTTTTTGTTGTTGAGGTTTTGCAGTATCTTGTAGATTTTAGAGATTGGACGCTGATCGGATTTGTCATAGCCAAAAATTATTTCCCAGTCTGTAGGTTGTCTTTTGACTCTTTTGGTGAAGTCTTTTGGTGAGCATAACTGTTTGATTTTTAGGAGCTCCCAGTTATCTAGTCGGTCTTCTGGCGCTTGTGCATTGTTCGTATTGTGTTTATGCCATGTACTAGGGCTCCTAGCATTGTTCCTATTTTTTCTTCCATGATATTTATCGTTTTTGATTTTATATTTAAGTCTTTGATCCATTTCGAGTTAATTTTTTTTCATGGTGTGAGGTCTGAGTCTTGTTTCATTTTTTTGCAGATGGATATCCAGTTCTGCAAGCACCATTTGTTAAAGAGATTGTCTTTCCCCAATTAACAGACTTTGAGCCTTTATCAAATTATCAGCTGATCATAGGTGGATGAATTTATGTCTGGATTCTCAATTCCGTTCCATTGGTCTATGTATCTGTTGTTGTACCACTACGAGGCTGTTTTGACTATGATGGCAGTATAATAGGTTGTAAAATCAGGTAGTATGAGGCTTTCCACCTTGTTCTACTTGAGTAATGCTTTACTTATTCGGGGCCTTTTCCCTTTCCATATGAAGTTGGTGATTTGTTTCTCCATCTCATTAAAAAATGCCAGGGAATTTGGATCAGGATTGCATTGTATCTGTAGATCAGTTTGGGTAGAATTGACATTTTCACAATGTTGAGTCTACCTATCCATGAGCAAGGTATGTTTTTCCAGTTGTGCTGGTCTCTTTGAATTTTTTGCAGTAGTGTCTTGTAGTTTTCATTGTATAGATCTTTTATGTCTCTGGTTAGATTTATTCCTAAGTATTTTGTCTTCTTGGGGGCTATTGTAAATGGTATTGGTCTGGTGATTTCCTCTTCGAAGTTCTCTTTGTTGGTGTAAGGAATCCAACTGATTTTTGCATGTTTATCTTGTATCCTGAAACTTTGCTGAAATCTTCTATTAGTTCCAATGGTTTTCTTGTGGATTCTTGGGGGTTTTCTGTGTATAAGATCATATCATCTGCAAATAGAGATACTTTGACTTCTTCCCTACCAATTTGGATGCGCTTTATTTCTTTTTGTAGCCTAATTGCCCTGGCTAGGACCTCCAGAACAATGTTGAATCAGAATGGTGATAAAGGGCATCCTTGTCTGGTTCCAGCTCTGAAAGGAAGTGCTTTCAAAGTCTCTCCATTTAGAATGATGTTGGCTGTTGGCTTTGGTTTTGGTATCAGGGTTATGTTGGCTTCATAGAATGAATTTTGGAGTATCCCATCCTTTTCTATGTGCTGAAATACCTTTAGTAGCAGTGGTGTTAACTCTTCTCTGAAAGTTTGGTAGAAGTCTCCAGTGAAGCCATCTGGGCTAGGGCATATTTTTCTTGGGAGTTTTTAAATTACCTTTTCAATCTCTTGTTTTGTTTTTGGTTTATTTAGTTGTTCTACCTCTGTTTGTGTTAGTTTAGGTAGGTATCGAGTTTCTAGAAATTTGTCCATTTCCTCTAGGTTTTCAAATTTGTTAGAGTACAATTTTTCAGAGTATTCTGTTATGATTCTTTTAGTTTCTGTTGGGTCTGTTGTGATATCACCCATTTCATTTCTTATATGGGTTATTTGCTTCCTCCCCTGTTTTTCTCTTGTCAGGTTGTCCAGTGGTTTATCAAATTTGTCGATCTTTTCAAGGAACCAGCTTTTGGTCTTGTTAACTCTTTCAATTGTTTTTCTGTTCTCTATTTCATTTAATTCTGCTGTAATTCTTATTATTTCCTTTCTTCTGGTGCCTGAGGGCTTCTTTTGCTTCTCTCTTTCTACTTCTTCTAGTTGTGGGGTTAATGTTTTGGTTATGGCCCTTTCTTCTTTTTGGATATATGCATTTAGTGCTATAAACTGACCTCTGAGCACTACTTTTGCTGTGTCCCAAAGGTTACAGTAGGATGTGTTTTCATTCTCGTTTGATTCTATGAATTTCTTTATTCCATTCTTAATTTCTTCTACAACCTGGTAGTTTTTGAGCAAGGTGTTGTTCAGCTTCCATGTATTTGATTTTTTCCTTGCTTTTTCTGTTGTTGATTTCTACTTTTATGGCTTTATGCTCAGAAAAGATGCTTTGTAATATTTTGATGCTTTGGATTTTCTTAAGGATTGCTTTATGGCCTAATATGTGGTCTATTCAGGAGAATGTTCCATGTGTGTTGGGAAAAAAAGTATACTTAGCTTCTGTTGGGTGGAGTGTCCGGTATATGTCTATGAGATCTGGTTGGTGGATTGTAACATTTAGCTCTTCCGTGTCTTTGTTGAGCTTCTTTCTGGATGTTCTTTCCTATACCAGAAGTGGTGTGTTGAAGTCTCTTACTACTGTTGTGGAGCTGTCTATCTCTTTTTTCAGTGCTATTAGAGTTTGTTTTATGTATTTCATAGCCCTGTTGTTGGGTGGGTAAATATTTATTATAGTCATGTCCCCATAGTCTATTGACCCTTTAATCATCATATAGTGTCCTTCCTTATACTTTGTGGTGGATTTTACTTTAACGTATATTTTGTCAGAGATTAATATTACCAGTGCTGCTCTTTTTTGAGCGTTGTTTGCTTGATATACTTCTTTCCATCCTTTGAATTTTAGTTTGTGTCTTTAAGTCTAAGCTGTGTCTCTTGAAGGCAGCATATAGACAGATGATGTTTTTTTATCCAATCTGCCACTCTCTGTCTCTTTATTGGTGCATTTAGTCCATTTACATTGAGCATAATTATTGATAGGTCTGAGTTTAGTGCTGTTATTTTGATGTCTTTTTGTGTGTGCTGGTGACAGTTTCTTTGTTCCACTTAATTTTCTGTGCTGAGTCATTTTTCTTTATGTATTTTTTTTTCATCTTTTCATTGTTTTTGACTTTGTATTTCTTGAGTATTTATATTTTTCTAGTTTTTTATTTAGATGTGTAGGATTGTTAGTTTCCTTTGAGGTTACTGTAATATTTAACCCTATTTTTCTAAGTTTAAACTACTCTTCTACTTCTTTATATCACCTTGACATCCTCTCCATATGAAAAATCTATGTCAACATTTTTTAAGTCCCTCTTTGTTATTTTAATGTTGTCATCTTTTACATATTGAAACCTGTTTCCCTATTTTCAGTGTTTCAGTTTTGATTTACTTTTGTGACTTCCCTATCTGGGTTGATATCTGGTTGCTCTGTCCTCTATTCTAGTCTTGGGTTGTTATCTGATGTTACTGATTTTCTAACCAGAGGACTCCCTTTAGTATTTCTTGTAATTTTGGTTGGTTTTTGCCAATCCCCTAAACTTCTGTTTATCTGGAAATGCCCTAATTCTGCCATCGTAGTTGAGAGACAATTTTGCTGGATATATAATTTTTGGCTGGCCATTTTTTTCCTTCAAGGCTTTATGTATGTCATCCCATTGCCTTCTTGCCTGCATGGTTTCTGCTGAGTAGTCCGAGCTTTTTCTTATTGACTCTCCTTTGTAAATGACTTTTCCTTCATCCCTACCTGCTCTTAAAATTCTCTCTTTATCTTTCGTTGTGGCAAGGTTGATTATAATATGTATTGGTGACTTTCTTTTGGCATCTACCTTATGTGGGGTTTGATGAGCATCTTGGATAGATATCTTGTCATCTTTCACGATATCAGGGAAGTTTTCTGCCAACAAATCTGCAACAATTCTCTCTGTATTTTCTGATCCCCCCCCCCCCCCCCCCGTTCTGGTACTCCAGTCACTCGTACGTTATTCCTCTTGTTAGAGTCCCACATAATTCTTAGGGTTTCTTCATTTTTGAAAAAATCATCTTATCTGATTTTTCCCCAAATAAGTTGGTGTCAAGTACTTAATCGTCAGTCTCACTAATTCTGACTTCCATTGCCTCAGTTCTGCTCCTATGACTTTCTACTGAGTTGTCTAATTCTGAAATTTTATTGTTTATCTTCTAGATTTCTGATCGCTGGTTCTCTATGGATTCTTGCAGCCTGTTAAATTTGTCATTACGCTCTTCTCTAATCTTTTTAATTTCCTCTATTGTGTGTTCTGTGTTTTGCTTAATTTCCTTCCTAATTTCTTGAAGACTTTGTATATTAACCTTTTGTATCCTGCCTCCGGTATTTCCAAGAAATTTTCCTCTTCTGGAAAATTTCTAGATTCTTTATTTTGGGAGCTTGCTGCAGCCATCCTGGATTGCCTCTTTATGTGATTTGATATTGACTGTTGTCTCTGCACCATCAGTAAGTTATTATATTTATTTATTTTACATTTACTTAGTTGTTTTGTTTTGATATGCCCAAATAGGCTTCTTGTTTGAGCTAGTTTGATTATTGGCACTTTTGAAGCTCTAATGTCCTGTCACCAGTTGGTTAGATCTGTTACCGGGTATGGGAGCTCAGGAGTCAGCCCACTCCTCCTGTATGGATTCAGCTCAGGTGCCAGGTAGATAGCCACCAAGTGTGTGGTGGAGGCTGTCACTTACAGTCTTGGACAGGCATGGGTGATTGGCATAGGCACAGGCATCTGGCTGCAGCAGGGGGACACACTCTGAGTAACACAGGGAGCTGACGGCCGCCTCTGAGTGTCCAGGAGGAAGGGGTGTCCCTGTTCCCTAGAGCATGTAAGTGGGTGGGTTTTGCAGCTGGACTATCAGCACTTAATGCTGTTGATTGTAAGGACTGCTGGGCACCTCTTATTCATGGGCCCCTCTCGCAGGTGGCTAGGTGGCATGGGTGGAGCCACCAGTCCTCAGGCCCTTGGTGTGGGTAGGTGAAGTCCCTGCTTAATGGTCAGAGCAGTGTCCAATGTCAAGAACCTGCCACTTCACAGCTGAAACAGTTGAAGTTAGACTTCCGGTATATACCCTGTCGTACTGTGGTAATGAGGGCCTATGCTGTTGAGATGGGCCCACACAAGTCTAAGCAGGGGGAAAGGCATTCAAAGTCCATGGATCCTTTATTCCTTGCCTAGACAAAGGAGCTGTGCCTACCCTGGGTTCCTGGCTTAGGTGAGATGGCAGGTTTTTTTTTTTTCTATGTGTTTATTTGTTCAGGCTCTAAGGCAGGGAGAATGGCTCCGGGCATGTGACAGATCCTACTTCCAGCCCAGGGGTCTCGGCAATTGCTGAAGCCGGTCCGGGAGCCAGTGCAGAGCAGTGAGCGGGGAGGTAAATGGGAGAGAGGTTTTTCCCTAAGGGAGGTGTTTTTGATCAGCGCGGTAAGCCATATGCAAGTACTTATCTTTCGTGGAGGGCTGCTTCTCACTGGTTCTTGGTGGCCGTGTAGTGTCTCTGGTGCTGGGTCTCTCCCCGTGTGGAAAACGTGCCTCCCGAGCACGGCTGCTTGTCTGCCTCACCACTCACCCCCGAGCTGATCAGGTTTGAAGGGTTCAGGCTCTCGCGGGGTCAGGTCTGGCAACTCCTCGCTGCTTCCAAACCGTCTCTCCCTCCCCCGCCACTCAGTCCGGTTCCTCAGCTCTGCCTTTGAGGTTCAGGGCTCCCAGATTGTCATATGTAATCCAGTCACTTTTTTTTTTCTGGTCTTTGTTGTAAGAGGTTCCACCGGAGGCATCTGACTACTCCGCCATCTTGGCCCCTCCTCCCTAATCAACATAATTGATTTATTGCTAGATGCACAAGGCCAGGAGGTTCTTGGGAGATTGGCCTAAAAGAGTAGTGGCTAATGACCAAGTTCCAATTTCTGCTTCAGAAATCACTTCTTGAATGCCTGCTCCACTCCTGGGGATTAACAACCATTGCCTCCTTACAAAGGAGCTCTCATGGAGCAGTGGTTAAAGCACTCAGCTGCTAACCAAAAGGTCAGCAGTTTGAGCCCACCAGTCATTCTGAGGGAGAAAGATGTGGCAGTCTACTTCCATAAAGATTACAGCCTTGGAAACCTTATGGGGCAATTCTACTCTATCCAGTAGGGTCGCTATGAGTTGGAATTAACTCGACGGCAGTGGGTCTTTGGGCCTCCTTACAACCACCAGCTAAGGAAAATACTATATCCATTATACAGATGGGGACATCAGTTCAGAGAGTATAAGGATCTTACTCACGGTTGCAGAGCTAGTGAGTGGGGAGTCTGGAATATGAATACAAATACTGAATTGTATGTTTCCTTCTCTCTGTCACTGTAAGTTGCACACATCACTGCTTATCTCCTAATATTCCCTTCCCTAGAATCTTTTTTCCTTGAAAACCCTATCTACTGGACTGGTATTAACAGGCATTTTTCCAATCTCTTGGAAACAGTTCCTTTGTGACAAAACCTAGTTCTTAGAAGTGAGATGCAAGAGTCCAGAGGGGCAAGTTTTGGAAATCAAAATAACAAAACTTTCTTTCCCTACTCCTGTATTACTCCAGCACAAGGTGTACCAGCAAAATCCAGTCTCAGGTTAACATTGGAAACCAGGATTCACAGAGCACCCAGGCTGGAGCCCCTGGCCACAGGCAATCTTCTCTGGGAGGCCCTTCACTGAATACAGTGGGTATTCCAGAGAAGGAAATGGCCTGCTGCAGGGTTCCTCTCCCCAGAAAGTTTCCTAGAACTAACTGTGGTCTTCTCAAGTTGGAGAACACACCATAATTAGGGGGATATGCTGGAACAGCTACAGGCAGCCATGTCTCAGATGGTGCCACCCACTGCTCTCCCTGCTGTTGCCATGTCTGCTCTCAAGCTGATGGACCAGCTCTTTGAAGATGATTAATCATTAGGTGGTGGCTCTACTGGGCGTTTCGGAGCCTGTGGTAGCTTGAGCTTTCAGGAGGTTCCTGGTGAGAATTTGAACAGCATATCTGGATTATGTTAGGCTGTGTACAGAAACAGTGTCTTCCCAGACTCCTCCCCCACATTTCCATTCCTTTCGATTGATGCTGGTAGGAAAGGGCTAGATCTCGCACCCTTATTGAGGGGAAGTCAGATGCTGGGCAGGTGAAGCTGGCTGCAAAGTGGGCTCTTTAATTCATGCCAATTACTGGTCTTGGAGTTGATATCTGCTTCTCATACCCTCTTCTTATATTCTGGAAAACTGGCCTTTACCAATGCCACTTGGGCATTAATGTATTTATTATCTCATTCTGCAAATGCTGGTACCTGTCAGGTATCGTGTTGATTCCTACCTGATGTAAAAGTGAACAATAGTTCCCCAACCCGTGTCCAGGCAGAAAGGAACTTGAGTGTGGGGGATTTTCTTTTCTGAGGGAGCACAGAGGGGATCTTAGGAGGAGCTTTCGGGCTTTGGGAGGGGGGAGGGAAGTTCTCTCCAGCAGCCCACCAGGGTGGTTTCTCCTTTCCCAGAAGGGAAGTGAGAAGAGGTTGCAGTAGCTTTCTAGAGCAGAGGAGTCATTCATTCTCAGTGACTCTTTTGGGGCAGCATGGACTCACCTGGTTTACAGAGAGTGAGGTTGACATCATGCCATTGGAGCCCATGAGGCCACAGAGGTGGACAGGTGTGTCCAGCTCAGCCTCCTCTGCCTGGGGCTGGCTTTCTTTGAGCTGCTTTCTGGCTTCCTTCCCCATCCTCTGCGCAGACCATTTTTCCCACCTGTTCCTTTCTCACCCCTTCCTCATATTCTCCTTTCCCCCATTTCTGGACCGCTTCCATCCTTTTAGTTAACATTCTTTCCAAACCCCTTTTGAAATATTCCTCATGAGACAGTTTCCAGCAATCATCCCCTATGGCAGAGATTTAAACTGTGAGCAACCTCCATGAGGACTTTTTCTGGCAAGTGTTGATACCTTTATGTCATTTCCGGTGATGGGTTCACTTAAGCAGAACTCACTCTTGAACCCTGGATTGTTGTTGTTTTGTCTTTTAAACTTTGAGGGTTCCCTACCCAACTCTCCTGTATTTGTCTCAGTCCAATGTTAATTTGCTCTCTGCACTGGTCAGTTATAGGCTTTATGTGTGGGTGCTCAGGTCACATTCTCAAGGATCCAGAAGAGTGGAAGGAGAACTGTCTCTGGAGTTAAAAATCTGGGTTCAAGTTTAAGTTCCACTGTTTGCTCACTCTCAGAACCTATTTCTTCAGATGAAAAATGGATTTTATCGTATTGATAATGAGAATACCAGGAATGATGTATATGAAATAAATATAATACTACACAAACCATAGTTCATGATGATAATGATGGTAAAGAGAAAGGAAGAAGGAGAAGAACAAAGATAGAAGAAGTATGCGATTAACATGACTTTATTTTCTGGGTGGGAGGGAAGCAGATTTAGACAAACTGTGTGAGAAGAAGCAGTGCCTTCCCCTCAGCCCTCTACAGATGAGTAGAGTCCATTGAACAAATATTTATTGACCACTACTGTGTGTTATGTTCTTGGGTGGCCAAACAGTTTGTACTTGACTACTAACCTAAAGGTTGACAGTTCAAATCCATCCAGTGGCACCACGAAAGAAAGACCTGGTGACCTACTTCCATAAAGATCACAGCCAAGAAAACCCTATGGATCAATTCTACCTTGTAACAGCACATGGGGTCGTCATGATTCAGAATCGACTCAAAAGCAATCGGCTTTTTGGTTTTTTTTTTGTTTGTTTGTTTGTTTTACTATGTGTTACTGGGGATACAAAAGTAAGTAAAATCTGGTCTCCGTATTATATGCCATAACGGAGGTTGGTATAAAATACAATGGATATAGATGAGGAAACGATGAATTTTCTTGGGTATGTTTGGTTGGGGGAGTCTGAGGCCATGGGCTTTGAGAAACTGGTTTCATTTAAGCTGAGTTTTAAAGGATAAGTGGAATTTCAGCAGGGGAAAAGGAGCTCTAGGCTGAGAGAATGGCCTGGGAAAGGCATTGAAGCATAAAAACAAGTGGTGAGTTCAAGGAGCAAAGAGTGCCATAGTCTATTGTGGCCAAAAATGGGTTGTGTGGGTGACGTGACCGGAAATGATGTGAGACGGTGGGCTGGGTCCAGGTAGGTTCAAATGGCACAACCCTGTGTGCTGCGGCAAGAGGGTTTGCATTGGACTTTGGATGAAGGTGAGCCAGTGAGAGTTTTTAAAGCTGGCACAGAGTATTAACAGGATGAGTTCCGTATTTTAGAAAATTCTTAGGGCGGCCATGTGGAGTCTGAGCTCTATGAGCAAAGGTTGGAGGCAGGAAGAGCAAAATGATTAGTAAGGGCCTGCTCCGCCAGAGTGGCATGACTTAGGCTCCAGTTCTCAGGCCTGAGTGCTGTGGCAAGCAGAATAATGGCCCCAAAGATAGCCACGTCCTAGTCTCTGAAACCTGTGAGTATGTTAGGTTCCATGGCAAGGGGGAATTAAAGTTGCAGATGGAATTAAGGTTGCTAATCAGCTGGCCTTAAAATAAGGTTATCCTAAATTATCTGGAGGAGCCTTGGTGGTACAGTGGTTAAGTGCTTGGCTGCTAACCAAAAGTTCCAGGGGTTTGAGCCCACCAGCCACTTCATGGGAGAAAGATGTGGCAGTCTGCTTCCATAAAGGTTACAGCCTTGGAAACCCTATGGGGCAGTTCTACTCTGTCCTACAGGGTCGTTACGAGTTGGAATTGACTCAACAGCAATGAGTTTGGTTTTTGTTTTGTTTTGGATTATCTGGGGGTAGGGTAGGGGGCAAATGTAATCACAAGGGTCCCTAGAAGTGGAAGAGGGAGGCAGAAGAGGAGGTCAGAGTGATGTCATGGGAGAAGGATTGGTCCAGCCGTTGCTTTTGTCTCAAGATGGAGGAAAGGGCCACAAACTAAGGACTGTAGATGTCCTCTAGAAGCTGGAAACAGACTCTCTCATAGAGTCTCCAGAAATGAACATAGTTTGGCCAACACCTTGACTTTAGCCCAGTGAGGCCCACATCAGCCTTCTGACCTACAGAACTGTACAATAATAAATTTGTGTTGTTAAAATGAGACTAATGGGGCAGAACAGTCCAGGGACAAGGACTAGAAGGCAGGAGGGGACACGAAAGCCAGTAATAGGGAACCCAAGGTCAAGAAGGAAGAGTGTTGACATGTTGTGGGGTTGTTAACCATTGTCATAATACAATATGTGTACTAACTGTTTAATGAGAAACTATTTGTTCTGTAAACCTTCATCTAAAGTACAATAAAAAAAAAGAAAATGTCTTCACACACACAAAAAAATAAAAATAAATAAACAGATAAATTTGTGTTGTTTTAAGCCACTAAATTTGTGGTAATTTGTTATAGCAGCATAGGAAACTAATACAAATTTATATAAGGATCCCCTGCAGAGCAAGCTAAAGGTTCAGATTTCTGGCTTCACTCCCAGAAATTCTGATTCTTTTTGGTTTGGGTGGGGCTCAGGAGTCTGCACTATTAACAAACCTTATCCCTATCACTCCTGCCCCCAGTGATTCTGATGTAGGAGGTTGTGGACCACTCTGAGTTACGCTGCTATAGAGGATGGTAGAGGCTGAGGTCTCCAACATCTTGTTGCTTGTTGCCTGTTTCTGTGTCTGCGTTATTCCTTTATCCCCAGTGCCCTATACACGGCCTGGCAGTGGTGTTCAGTTAATTTCTTAGGAATGAGTGAATAAATTGGGAGAATTTAGACAATACATGAAAAATGGGTGGGGGTGGGGAGGAGAACTGTGTCTTTTTATGCTTGCCTCAGGAGTGATGGTGCACAATGGTAAGCGCTGTGCTGCTAATTGAAAGGTTGGTGTCATTGACTGAATTATGTTCCCCCCAAAACTGTGTGTATCAGTTTGGCTGTGCCATGATTCCCAGTATTATGTGGTTGTCCTACATTTTGTGATTGTAATTTTATGTTAAAGAGGATTAGGGCAGGATTGTAACACCCTTGCTAAGGCCACGTCCCTGATCCAATGTAAAGGAGTTTCCCTGGGGTGTGGCCTGCACCACCTTTTGTCTTACAAGAGGTAAAAGGAAAGGGAAGCAAGCAGAGAATTGGGGACCTCATACCACCAAGAGAGCAGTGCCAGGAGCTGAGCACATCCTTTGGATCCAGGATCCCTGCATGGAGAAGCTCCTAGTCCAGGGGGAGATTGATGAGAATGTCGACAGAGAGGAGAAAGCCTTCCGCAGGAGCTGACACCCTGAAATTGGACTTTTAGCCTACTTTTTGTGAAGAAGTAAATTTCTCTTTGTTAAAGCCATCCACTTGTGGTATTTCTGTTAGAGCAGTACTAGATGACTAAGACAGTTGGTGACTCTGGGGGAGAAAGACCTGGAGATCTGCTTCCATAAGATTATAGCCATGGACCCCTATGGGGTAGTTCTATTCTGTCACATGGGGTCGCTATGAGTTGGAATCAACTGAACGGTACGTTAGAACAACAACATGCTTGCCTCAAGAGCCAGAAGTGACTTAGGGAACTGGGTTCAATAAGAAAGGCTGACAAGGAACTTCTACTTCTGAAATTGTTGAGTAACCCTGTGCACCCCGTACTTGCCACAAGAGGTCTCGGTGGCCTAAATTGTAGCCCTGGACTTAGACTTGGGGAGCCCAGATTTGAATCTCCATTCTGCATCTATTTGTCCAACCCTAGGATAGTGGCTTAACCGTCAGCTTCCACATTCTTAAAGGGGAAATAATAAATAATACTCTATATCTCAGGGTTGCTGAGAGGATTAAATGAAGCACTGTTGTTGTTAGGTCACTTTGAGTCATTTCCGACTTGTAGTGATCCTATGTACAACAGAAAGAAACACTTCCCGGTCCTTTGCCATCCTCACAATTGTTGTTATTATGCTTGAACCCTTGTTGTAGCCACTGTGTCAATTCATCTCACTAAGGGTCTTCCTCTTTTTCTCTCACCCTCTACTTTACCAAGCGTGATGTCCTTCTAGAGGGACTGGTCCCTCCTAATAACATGTCCAAAGTATGTATGGCAAAATCTTGCCATCCTTGCTTCTGAGGATTCTGTTCATTCTTCTGGCAGTCCATGGTACATTCAATATTCTTCACCAACACCATAATTCAAATGCATCAGTTCTTCGGTCTTCCTTATTCATTGTCCAGCTTTTGCATGCATGAGGCGATTGAAAATACCATGGCTTGGGTCAGGCACACCTTAGTCTCAAAGTGACATCTTTGCTTTTTAACACTGTTTTTAAATTGTTGTACTTTAGATGAAGGTTTACAGAACAAACTAGCTTCTCATTAAACAGTACACGTACTGTTTTATGACATTGGTTAACAACCCCATGACATGTTAGCGCTCTCCCTTCTTGATCTTGGATTCCCTATTACCTGCCTTTTAGTCCTTGCCCCTGGGCTGGGTGCCCCTTTAGTCTCATTTTGTTTTATGCGCCTGTCCAATCTTTGGATGAAGGGTGAACCTCAGGAGTGACTTCATTACTGAGCTAAAAGAGTATCAGGGTCCATACTCTCGGAGTTTCTACAGTCTCTGTCAGGCCAGTGAGTCTGGTATTTTTTTGTGAGTTAAAATTTTGTTCTACATTTTTCTCCAGCTCTGTCCAGGACCCTCTATTGTGATCCCTGTCAGAGAAGTCCGTAGTGGTAGCCGGGAACCATCCAGCCATACTGGACTCAGTCTGGTGGAGGCCGTGGTAGTTTTGTTCCATTAGTCTTCAGTTTTCTTCATTCTCCCTTGCTCCTGAAAGGGTGAGACCAGTGGAGTACCTTAGATGGCTGCTCACAGGTTTTAAGACCCCAGACACTACTCACCAAAGTAGAATGTAGAACATTTTCTTTATAAACTGCCAATTGAGCTAGATGTTTCCTGAGACCATGGTCCCCACAGCCCTCAGCTGTCCTTCTGTGATTGACTTATTTCACTCAACATAATGCCCTCCAGATTCATCCATGTTATGAGATGCTTCACAGATTCATCATTGTTCTTTATCGTTGTGTAGTATTCCATTGTGTGTATGTGCCATAGTTTGTTTATCCATTCATCCGTTGGTGGGCATGTAGGTTGTTTCCATATTTTTGCTATCGTGAACAGTGCTGCAATTAACATGGGTGTGCATATGTCTATTTGTATGATGGCTCTTATTTCTCCAGTATATATGCCTAGGAGTGGGATTGCTGGATCATATGGTATATCTATTACTAGCTTTCTAAGGAAGCGCCATATCATTTTCCAGAATGGTTGTATCCTTTTGCATTCCCACCAGCAGTGCATAAGATTTCCAATCTCCCTGCAGCCTCTCCAACATTTGTTATTTTCTGTTTTTTTGATTCGTGCTAGTAATGCTGGGGTGAGAAGATATCTCATTTTGGTTTTGATTTTCATTTCTCTAATGGCTAGTGATCGAGAGCATTTCCTTATGTGTCTATTAGCCTCTTGAATGTGTCCTTTGGTGAAGTGTCTGTTTATTACCTTTGCCCATTTTTTGATTGGACTATTTGTCTTTTTGTTGCAGAGGTGTTGGATTTTCCTGTAGATTTTAGAGATTAGATCTTTGCCAGATATGTCATAGCCAATTTTTTTTCCCTAGTCTGTAGTTTCTCTTAACTCTTTTGGTGAAGTGTTTGGTGAGCATTAGTGTTTAATTTTTAGATGATCCCAGTTAGCTAGCTTATCTTCTGGAGTTTGTGTGTTGTTACTTATAGTTGGTATCCTGTTAATGCCGTGCATTAGGGCCTCTAGCATTGATCCTATTTTTTCTTCTATGATCTTTATAGTTTTTGGTTTTATATTTAGGTCTTTGATCCATTTTGAATTAGTTTTTGTGTATGGTGTGAGGTATGGATCCTGTTTCATTTTTTTTGTAGATGGACATCCAGTTTTGCCAGTACCGTTTGTTAAAAAGACTGTCTTTTCCCCATTTGATGGACTTTGAGCCCTTGTTGAAGATCAGGTGATGGTAGGTGGATGGATTTACATCTGGGTTCTCAATTCTATTCCATTGGTCAGTGTATCTGTCATTGTACCAGTACAAGGCTGTTTGGACTGCCTAGCTGTACACTACGTTCTGAGGTCAGGTAGTGCAATTCCTCCTCCTTTATTCTTCAGTAGGGCTTTATTTATCCAGGGCATCTTCCCTTTCCATATAAAGTTAATGATTAGTTTTTCCATCTCTTTAAAGAATGCTGTTGGTATTTCAATCAGGATTGCATTGTATTTGTATATTGCTTTAGGCAGAATGGTCATTTTCACAATGTTGAGTCTACCTATCCATGAGCATGGTATGTTTTTCCATTTATGTAGATCTCTTTCGGTTTCTTGCAGTAGTGTTTTGTAGTTTTCTTTGTATAGGACTTTTACATCCCTGGTTAGATTTATTCCTAAGTATTTTATTTTTTAGGGCCTATTATAAATGATATTGTTTTCCTGATGCTTTCCAACACTTTAAAGAGTTCTTCTGCAGCAGATTTGCCCAATGCTAATGATGCACTGAATGTGATCATATTTGAAAAGCAATGAAACAATAGACATGTTAGGACTTTTTGTTAGTAGACTCCAGATGACCAAGACTGCCAGCTGCAGAGAACTTTTCACTGTTCTTAGGGTCTTTCTGTTTGCATTGTTTTGGGTTTTAGGAGAGTTTTTCCCCTAAAGCTGGGAGTCTTTGCAACAGCATAGCTCACCTACTCTTAAAACTCTTTAATAATGTACAGTAGAGCTGTTGAAACATCACCACTTTCTGGAGCCACATCCAACATTTGCAGAGTCCAGAGCATGGGTACAAAGGGAGGCCTATGCTTTATACGTTTACATATTTAAAAATTATAAATCAGCCTAACAAAATGTTGAATCAAAATGCTCTATGCTCCTTACCTGACAGTGTACCTTTATAACTACTATGAAGGCCAGATTTTAATTTACTTATAATTTTGGACTCTTCAGAAAACCTACCCTCCCCTGGCCCCCCTTCCGCCCCTTGGTCTTACTTCCCATCCCCAGCTCTACCCCATTTCATAATGGGCCTATTAACAGCAGATCAGTGGATAACCCCACCTTCATTTTCAAACTCTGTCCACTCCCCCTAAAAGTTACCCCAGGAGGCCTAGGGATGTACACATCGGGAACAAAGGGTGTGCAAGCCAGGAGAACAGTTCTTCTTCGGGAGGATAGACCAAGGGAAAAGGCCAGGCTGGGCCTTGGAAGTGAGCTGGGGGTCATCCAGCAGGGATCCTGGTACATGGAGCAAGCTATAAAGGGGAGTGACATACACTCTGAGTGGGCACTTCCTTTAGCTCAACAGACTTCTCACCCAGCAGAAAGGGGATGGGTATACACAGAGGGAGGCCAGAACAGGGCCCTCTAATGTGCAGGTTCCAGGCAGTGCCATTGCTTGCCTGGGCTTCAGGGTAGGGCTGTGATGAGCCACCGCCTACCCTTGGGGAGTCCTACTTTCGAGGCTCAATAGCTGAGTTTGCTGGGGCACCAGCTCTTGCCAGCAGGAAGACTTATTGTCACCTCACTCCCTAATGGATTTCTCTGCATTTAAGTGAGTTCACGCTACGGTTTGGGGAAAAAGCATCTCAGGCTGAAAAGAGATTTTGTAATCCCACAAAATATTGTGAAAATGTCAGAGGCTTATTAAAGAGAAGATTACTCAAGGACATTGTTTAGGAAGTACTGGTCCAAACAGTTACATGAAAATGACAAACATAAAATAAATTAGAACATTTCCGCAACTTGATATTATATGTTTCTCCTTACCACTCCAGCTACACTAAGACAGGACATGAAGTGGGGTTTTCCTGTAGCAAAGATACAATTTGCTCAGAGATGGGTGAGGCTCAGAGGTCATGACTAAAAAGAGCCATTGCACTCAAGGGCAGACTTTGCCGCTGGGAAGAGGATGCAGAAAGTGCCACAGTACTCTAGAATGTCAGAGCTGCTTCCAGTGCTGGTCCTTGGAGTTTCACGGATGGGAAATGAACTTGCTGAAGGTGACAGAGAGAGGAGCAGATCATCAGCTGTCACCTGAGTCCCTTGTCTGCTGGGGTTCTTTCCATGACTTCCTCTCAACCCAATGCTTGGTTGCCAAAGTTGTCTCAACCAGTAAAAGGGGTTTCTGTTCACAACAAAGGCATGGGAGACTGGTGAGATTTTGCCTAGGAGAAAGATCCTTTTTTCTTGTTCTTGAACATGTTTACAAGCTCTGCACACAGACCCATCATTGAAGCACTCACATTTAGCCTCCAGACAATGTGCTTTATGCGGGTCCTCAGAGTTGCTGACTCACTGACTCCCCCAGACGTGGCTGTCGGGGCTGTCTGACTCATGTACAAGGCAGCCAGCACTCAGCACCCCATTTCCTATGTCTACATGAGATTCTCAGAATAATGGTGATGATAAGACAAAGATGATGAATAGGGGACATTTAATATAGTGAAAATACTGAAAGTGATCAAGACTAGAAAATTATAGATGGCAGGTCACCAACGGCTATTAACTATTCTGGTTTGACGAGCTAACTAGAGACAGAAGACAACTAGAAATCGCAGGGATGGGAAATGGCTGAGACCACAGAGTGGTCTCTGAGGTAACTAGGGTTGCCACTTTCTGTTAATTACTTTTGGGACCCACTCTTCTTTTTATGATTCTTTTCTTCATGCTGACTACTTTTCTTCTCTGTGTATGTCCTAACCGTATCAATGCCTCTGCTTAGGCCCACAAGTGTCTAGAAAACAAGTCTGAGGTGGCCAACTTGTCCTCTTTCCCTGATTGCTTTGGAAATTACATTCTTTCTTGGGCTATTTGCTTAGGGCTGTAAACCATGGTTTAATGGACCTCTTTTCATAGGAGAGAAGGAGTTCCTTTCTTTTAAAAGGAAAAATAAAGCAAATAATGGTACTAGCAACATTGAGTCCCTCTAGAGATTTCTGGTACAAGAACACATTTGGCATGATGATTTTCCTGTAGCCTCTTGCTACAGGAATTATACCCTGAATTGACTTCCCAGAGGCTGCTGTAATAAAACCAGGTATGCAGCCCTGAGAGATCTGAAGGAAGCTCTGAAGTTTTCATATGATAGCTGTTTTAAATATATCAATATGTCAGCCTGCATTCTGCATCCTCACTCTGGGGAATGGTGATGCTTAGAAGAGGCAGGTAAAGAATCTGGCTTCAGTTTCTGCAATGTTGGCTGAGGGATCATGGATTGTCTTTAAATATAATGAGAGTGCTCTTTCGGCTTCCTTGACCCTTTAGTTAATCCCTAGCTAAATGGCAGGGGTCTCATTAGAGATGATCAATGAATAAATGTGTGAATATTGCTGGTATAGTAATTACTCTGAAGCTTATTCTTAAAACAGTGTGGGGATGGAGACACTTCAGGCTGAGGACCTGAGGATGAGACCAGAGTTATCTTCTGCTCAGGAACCTGTGATCCTCAGGGACACGTAGTTTGTACCTGGGTCAAGCCAGAGATCCAGGCCATGCTCCTTTGCCTTTAACTAAAACCAAGTTTCCGTCATTGCTGTCGTTCATTCATTATTCAACAAAAATTCATTGAATAAATATCATGTCTACCATGTCCAGGCAGTGTTTCCATGTCCTGGAGCTATAGCATTGAATAAAACAGATAAATACCTCTGCCCTTGTGGAACTAATTATATCACCTAATATAATACTAGATGCTGTAACAGACAAATCCAAAAATCTCAGTGGATAAACACAATACATGTGTATTTCTTACTCCTGTAAAGTCAAATAGGCAACAAGGGTGGGGGAGGAGGGGCTGCTTGGCTCATTGTATTCATTCAGGAACCTGGACGAAAGCTCTGTCGTCTTCAGCGGTGACTTCTGAGATGCCCCTGTGCATTGACGCTGCCCGGCTGTCAGACAGCGGAAGAGAGAGAGTGGGTGCCTAGAAGTTGTGCATATCACTTCCACCCATATTACCTTCATCAGACCTCAATCATATGGCTTCACCTAGACATAAGGGAGCTGGGAAGTGTAGCCCCAGGCCCGGCTGTGCCTTACCAGCAGAAACTCTACATTAGAGAAGGGGAACATGACTATTTGGTGAGGGGAGGCAGGAATCTCTGCCACACTAACATTCTACTGGGAGCAGGAGACAGACAATAAATATATATGTAAGTACATCATACAGTATTTCAGATTATATTAAGAAAAATAAATCAGGGGAGGAGAATGTAGAGTGTAAATAACTGTGCAAGCAATTTTCCCTAATGTTACTCATTGGGTCATATTGTCTACAGAGTACATGTGAGTTTATCCTTTGAGTGTGTGAAGAAGTAAGGCTGTTCCTTCCTGAATTGTGCTGGAGCAACTCAGAATGGAAAGAGAGACCTTACTCTGTGTCTTGCAAGCCACCAAGCCCATATTGTCATCACTGCAAATGACCAGGGTTACAGAGCTTATTGAGTACAAAAGATGTTATCAAAAAACATGAAGGAGATACAAACAGGTCAAAGTGCATTTAAATTTGCTTCTGGGGCTTTTCTATTTCTTGAGCTTTTGTATGCCTGCAATACAGACCCAGGATGAAGTTCACATGTTTTAGTTTTGACTCTGTGTGCATGTTCTCAGACTGCTTTTGGATATTCCTACCTTCCTGATTCTAAGAGGATCTATTTCCCTATGTATGTAGAAAATCAAGGATTGATTTCCTCAATAGTAATAGAGTAGTGTAGCCTTTGGAGTCCCTGAGTGGTGCAAACATTTAATGGGCTCGGCTGCTAACATAAATATTGGTGGTTGGAGTCCACCCAGAGGTGCCTCAGAAGAAAGGCCTGATGATCTACTTCTGAAAAATCAGCCTTTGTTGGAGCACAGTTCTACTCTGACACACATGGGGTTGCCATGGGTGGCAATCGACTCGACGGCAACTGGTACTGGTTTTAATGTGGCCATTATGCTGAGGAATTCTAGCTGGTCTTATAATGTCAATGATAGAAGGTTAATTGGAAGGAGCTACTGAGGGAAGTTAAACGGTACTAGGAATATACAGAATGATGGAAGGCAGTTTCGTGTTTGGTAAAACGCAGAGGCTTAGGTATTCCTGAAAAGTCTACTCATTCCTTGAATTGTGGGCTCAATTCAATGAGCATTTACTAAAAACTTTTATAGATCAGGCAATGTACTAGGTACTGGTGATATAGCAATAAACACAGTTCTGCTCCTGATCTAAAGGATCAACATTTAGCTTTGAGAGAAAAGTACTTTATCCATCAGAAGAACTGGGTTTCAGTCCAACTAAGAAGGGCCATGAGTGCTACGCTAACAATCCTGGGTTTTCTGCTGTATAGTTAGTGAAGAATCATCAAGGACAAATTCTCTGCTGGGGAGTGGGTGACAGATGTAGAAACTTGCCCTCACTAGCTGTGTGACAGTTGGTGAGTCAACCTCTCTGACCCTCAATTTCCTTGTCTGGAAAAGGAAGATAATAATAACTTCCCTCCCCACCTCACAGAGCTGTGATGAGGATCAAATAAAATCATGTTATGAGGAAGAAATGCTATTCAGGTGTCAAGAACTACTATTAGGACCATTTAATGATGTGGATGTCTGGGAGAACAACGGAGGACTTGGGTACTGAGCAGTGATACTCTGATAGCATAGTAACATCTTTCATCCAGACTGGAGTGTGGGGTCTGTGCAGGCAGAAAACCAGTCTGGGTAAAAAAGCATAAACAATGGAATATTTTGAAGAAAAGTGGTTTTTCGTTTTTGTTTTTGTTTTTTGTTTTTTCCTTTTTAGTTTAAGTCAAGAAAATAAGCAAGGGAGGACTTTAGGTTACAGACAAGAATGCATATATGGATGCAAAGAGAGGAAGTAAGCAGACTAGATGGGCTGCTACAGAGGCAGGCTCTAGGCGGGCAGGGCAGTGAGACTTTGGCAGGGGAACAGGGACAGAGCCAGGCACCAACTCAAAGGCAGTCAAGGCTCCAGAGCTGTTGGCCCAGCCCAGGTCAGGTCATGTCTTCAAGGAATGCTCTGCAAGCTTCCTGAATCGCTCTTCCTCCAGGAAGCACCTGGCCCCCAGGGAGCTCACTCTTCCAGAAATTACAACATGACTCTTGGCAGCATTTACACTATTCTTATCTTTTGTTTCCTGAAAGTATTGTTCCAAGAAAGAAGATGCTTGTTTCCGGGAGGCCTCAGGACTTACCTGGTTTTATGTAGACTTTGGGACCTCATGTGCCAATGCAGTGCATTTTATCAAGACTTCCCTTGGTAAAATAGGGTAAGAGTGTTCATGCAAAGTAATCGAAGTTACAGTTGGTCTGTTACCAAACCATGAAACCCCGTTAATTCATTCCAAGTTTGAGAATTCATCCTAAAGTTGAAAGCATATATGGGAAGTCTTCAGTTTGGAAAAAATGCTCATTTTAGGCTGTTTTTCCCTGATATATCCCGAAAAATCACTGAGAAAGAAATGGTCACAAATATTTTACTGAATAAGAACTAATCATATGAAGTCAAAATTTCTGTCCAATCTCAGTATTTGGAATCCCAAGTGGTTACTACAGAAGCAAAATTTTTGAATGACAGCATAAACACTTACTGAAAATTTATTTCACTTTCATCTTTGAATGGTGCATAGTAACGGAGAGGGATACTGACCTCCAGATAAGAGAGGGGGATGGACATTGGCAGAGTGGGGAGAAGTGCACCAATGGAGCACATGTCTAATCTATGTTTCATTTAATTCTCACAAGAGGTGATTCTTACAAAGTTGGTATTGTTATGCCCATTTCATAGATGAGGCTATTGAGACTGAAGGAGTCACACAGAAGTGGTGGCGCTAATATTAGACCATGTTTGTTGCTGTTAGGTGCCGGCAAGTTGATTCCAACTCATAGCAACCTAATATGACAGAGTAGAACTCTACTTAACTCCAAAGTCTAAGCTCTTTCCTCAGTTCTCCCTCTTTACTATGAGAGTTTTCTGGGACTTTGGCTAGGAACTGGCTAGGAAGAACAGGAGAGCTTGTTAAGCTGGGTGGATCAGTGAATAGAGGAAAAGTCTCTCAATTACAGAGCTGTGAGGGTCAGGGAGAATTGCTTGAGTTATGAAACACTGCTTCTAGGCTCAGCCCCTCTCCCACTTCCTTACTTTTCTTCTTCCTTTTAGGGTTTCTCAATCTTAGCATTATTGACATTTTGGGCTGGGTAATTCTTTGTTGTGGGGAGTTGTTCTATGCATGGTAGGACGTTTAGTAGCAACCCCGGCCTCTACCCTCTAGATACCAGTAGTAGTCCTCCCTTAAGTTGGGACAATGAAAATTATCCCCAGACATTGCTGAATAACCCCTAGGGGAGGGATGGAAATCCCTCCTGGTAAGAACCAATGTTTTATGGTGACCAACCAGTCCGGTTTGCCCTGAACTGAAGAATTTTCTTGGATGTAAGAGTTTCAGTTCTAAAACCAGGGTAGTCCAGGGCAAACTGGGATGACTGATTACCCTATTCATGAAGTTTCATCTCCTGGTTAAATAAAGAATGTGATGGCAGACAGGCATTGTCAGCGTGGTTGGCATGTCCCACTAGCCTTCATTCATCTAAGCTGTGGCTGTGGCTGTTACTGTACCAAGCACATCTGCCCAGTACCCCTTTCTTCCTTCTGGGTAGCTCGTCAGAGGTGTTGCGAAGTGATCTACTTCAAGGTGGCTGGCTGATTGAATGTGTAGGTCATTACTTGACTGAAGAAGACTAGAGTGAATGCTGGTATGTGTGTGGGTGTGGGTGTGTGTTGAGCTGGAGAACTGGTAGTGACAACTGGGTGCTAGATATAGACAGCCCTTTGGACAACATGCGTGTGTATTTACACCATGAATATACTGCATGGGGTAAGGTTTTTAGCTCCCTGTTAACTTTGCCTATGTGATATGTGTGTTTTAATTTAGTTGGTTTTTTGAAATAATTTTGTTATGAGATACTCTGACAACTAGTGAGATACTCTGATGGGGCATTTTCCTGATATAAACAAAAGAAATCCTCAAAAAATGGTTTGCATACACAAAAACTAACTCAACATGGATTAAAGACCTAAACAGTAAACCTAAAACAATAAATATCATGGAAGAAAAAATAGGGACAATGCCAGGGGCCCTAATATGTGGCACAAATTCAATACATACCATAACTAACAAGACACAAACACCAGAAGATAAACTAGATAACTGGGAGCTCATAAAATTAAACACTTAAGCTCATCGAAAGACTTCACCAAAAGGGTAAAAAGAGAACCTATGGACTGGGAAAAATTTTTGGCTCCAATATTTCTGACAAGGGTGTAGTCTCTAAAATCTATACAATAACACCTGACAAGAAGACAAATAATCCAATTAAAAAGTGTGCAAAGGATATGAACAGACACTTCACCAAAGAAGACATTCAGGTAGCTAACAGACACATGAGGAAATGCTTGTTATCATAAGCCATTAGAAAAATGCAAACCAAAACTACAATGAGATACCATCTCACCTCAACATTACTGGGACTAATCAGAAAAACAGAAAATAACAAATGTTGGAGAAGTTGTGGGGAGATTGGAACTTTTATGTGCTACTGGTGGGAATGGAAAATGGCATAACCACTGTGGAAAACGATATGGTGCCTCCTTAAGAAACTAGAAATAGACACACCACACAATCCAGCAATCCCACTCCTAGGAATATATCCTAGAGAAATAAGACCGTCACATGGATAGACATATGCACACCCATGTTCACTGCAGCGTCATTCACAGTAGCAAAAAGATAGAAACAACCTAAGCGTTCATCAACAGATGAATGGCTAAACGAATTACGGTACATACACACAATGGAGGAGCTCTGGTGGCACAGTGGTTAAGAGCTCGGCTGTTAACCAAAGGTCCACAGTTTGAATCCACCAGCTGCTCCTTGGAAACTCTATGAGGCAGTTCTACTCTGTCCTATAAGGTCGCTATGCGTCAGAATCTACTTGACCACAATGGATTTGTTTGTATGTTTGTTTTTACACACAGTGGAATACTATACAATCATAAAGAACAACAATGAATCTGGGAAATATCTCACAACATGGTTGAATCTGGACGGCACTATGCTGAATGAAATAAGTCAATCACAAAAGGACAAATACTGTATGAGACCACTATTATAAAAACTCAAGAAAAGGTTTACACATAGAAAAAAATAATCTTTCATGGTTATGAGGGATGAGAGGGCTGGAAAGGGAAATCACTGACTAGACAGTAGACAAGTGTTAACTTGGATGAAAGGAAAGACAACACACACTGCAGGGGAAGTCAGTACAACTTGACCAATGCAAAACCATAAAAGCTTTCTAGACCCATCCAAACACCTTGAGGGACCAAGTTACTGAGGCTCAGGGCTAAGGACCATGGTCTTGGGGGACATCTAGGTCAACTGGCATAATACAGTCCATAAAGAAAATGTTCTGCATCCTACTTTGCTGAGTAGGGTCTAGGGTCTTAAAAGCTTGTGAGCAGCCATCTAAAACACATCTACTTGTCCCATCACGTTCAGAGCAAAGGAGAATGAAGAAAACCAAAGACGCAAGGAAAATATCAGTCAAAAGGACCACATGAACCACAGCCTCCACCAGTTTGAGCCCAGAAGAACTAGATGGTGCCTGGCAACCGCCACCGACCACTCTGATGGAGATCACAATAGAGGACTCTGGACAGAGTGGGAGAAACAATGTAGAACAAAATTCAAATCTACAAAAGAGATCAGACTTACTGGTCTGACAGAGACTGGAGGAACCCCTGAGACTATGGCGTCTGGACACCCTGCTAACTCAGAACTGAAGTGACTCCAGAGGTACACCTTTCAGCCAAAGATTAGACAGGCCTATATAATAAATTGCTAAGAAATCTGGAAGACACCTACCTGGCCAACTGACTGGAAGTGATCCATATTTATGCCCATTCCAAACAAAGGTCATCTAACAAATTGTGGAAATTATCAAACAATATCATCAGTATTACACACAAGTAAAATTTTGCTGAAGGTCATTCAAAAGCACTTGCAGCAGTACGTCGACAGGGGACTGCCAGAAATTCGAGCCAAATTCAGAAGATATGGAATGAGGGATATCATTGCTGATGTCAGATGAATCTTGGCTGAAAGCAGAGAATACCAGAAAGAAGTTTACCTGTGTTTTATTGACTATGGAAAGGCATTCGACTGTGTGGATCATAACAAGTTATGGATAACACTGCGAAGAATGGGAATTCCAGAACACTTAATTGTGCTCATGAGGAACCTGTCTGTACTTAGACCAAGAGGCAGTCATTCGAACAGAACAAGGGGATGCTGCGTGGTTTAAAATCAGGAAAGGTGTGCGTCAGCGTTGGGTCTTTTCACCATACTCATTCAATCTGTATGCTGAGCATATAATCTGGGAACTGTATGAACTGTATGAAGAAGAACAGGTCAGAACAGGTCATCAGACTGGAGGAAGACTTATTAACAACCAGCAACATGCAGATGTCACAACCTTGCTTTACTGAAAGTGAAGAGGACCTGAAGCATTCATTCATGAAGATCAAAGAATACAGCCTTCAGTATGGATTACACCATAACATAAAGAAAAGAAAAATCCTCACAACTGGACAAACAAGCAACATCATGATAAACGGAGAAAAGATTGACGTTGTCAAGAATTTTATTTCACTTTGATCCACAACCAATGCCCATGGAAGCAGCAGTCAAGAAATCAAACGATGTATTGCATTGGGTAAATCTGCGCCAAGAGACCTCTTTTCGTTACAGTGTTAGAAAGCAAAGATGTCACTTCAAGGACTAAAGTGCACCTGACCCAAGTCATGGTGTTTTCTATCACCTTATATGCATACAAAAGCCTGACAATGAATAAAGAAGACCAAAGAAGAACTGATGCCTTTGAATTACGGTGTTGGTGAAGAATATTGAATATACCATGGACTGATAGAACAAACCTATCTTGGAAGAAGTACAGCCAGAATGCTTCTTAGGTGCAAGGATGGCAAGACTTCATCTCACGCACTCTGGGCATGTTATCAGGAGGGACCAGTCCCTGGAGAAGGACATCATGCTCGGTAAAGTACAGGGTCAGCAAAAAAGAGGAAGACTCTCAATAAGATGGATTGATGCAGTGTTTGCAATAATGGGCTCAAGCATAACAACAATTGTGAGGATGGTGCAGGCCAGGGCAGTGTTTCATTCTGTTGTACATAGGGCCGCTATGAGTCGGAACCGACTCAATGGTACCTAACAGTAATAACTACATAAAACAAACAATAACACATGTGAGGAATGTGCTTCTTAGTTCAATCAAATATGCAAGACCAAATGGGGAACACCTGCCCTAAAACAAAGATGAGGAAGGCAGAAAAGGACAGGAAACCTGGATGAATGGACACCTTGGGGTGTAGAGGGAAACGGGGAGAGCGCTGACGCATTGAGGGGATTGCAACCAATGTCACAAAACAATTTGTGTATAAATTTTTGAATGAGAAACTAATTTGTGCTGTAAACTTTCACATAAAACACAATAAAAAATGGTTTGCTATCAGGATTATTTTTGTTGTGTTTGTTGAGGGCACATTTGCAATAGTAATACATAGTTTGGTTCTTTGAAAATTTACAAAGCACTTCCAAAATATATCATTTGTCCCCTGGCCTTCTGATTTTGATATCATTCTCATCCTCACTTAAAGATGAAAACAAATGAATTCTGAAGGTGATAAATAATTTGCGGAAGCTAAATGCCAGGTTTAGTGTCTGGATCCTTGGCCTCCGTATCTTGTGACCTCTTCCGTCTACCAGTCTGCGAGAGAGGGAGTCTCAGATGTAAGCAAGCATCTGGATTGCTGTAAATGCTAAGAGGACCCTAGAGGCGGAGGACACCTAATTAATTAGTAGTCCACCAGCTATCAGACCACTCCCAGTCACTTCCCCACGAGGTCACTCACTTCCTCTAAGTTGTTTTGCAGACTGTCTGGAAAGCCCCAGACAGATCCAGATCTATCTGGCTCAGAGCGGTCAGACATGCGTAGAACAGACAAAGATGACCGACAGATGACCCCGGGCTGCCACGCATGCTCAATAACAGCAGAGAACTCACGCCAAGGAATGAAAAGACTCCCGACAAAGAACCAAAATCACCGGACATACGTCATCTGCAGTAGCCGAGCCTATTTCAAAAGCGCAGAGTCCATCGGCCACTTCCGTGCCAAGTCTTAGACCCACCCTGTAATAAATAATCAAAGAAACTATGAATATGTAGGACTTCCTGATCCTGCCCACCTGCCCTCCTCCACCCTTATATGAATATGTATAATTCCCCAAACCTATAAAACATGAATGCTTCCTCAAATTGAGGAACTCAATCTGAGGTCGGTACCTTTGAGTTCCCGCTTGCTTACTTGCAAAATAAACTCTTCCTCTCAAAACCAGTGTCTGAGAGATTGGCTCTTTGAGCTCTGGGCACGGACCCATTGGTCCGGTTTCATAAACCTGAATTGTGGACGGTGTGAATCAGCTCAATTGGCAGTGATTCTGGCAATAGACCTTATCTTTCTTGAAACAAGTGGGAGGAGGAAGCAAGCTTCACGAGGGCAGTGCCTAAGACTCACATTCACCTGGCACTGGCCTTGCTGATACTTGCGCTTTGCTCTGTGCTCTGACACAGCTGCGGAGGGTGTGATTTGCTGTGTATGACTGCGTTTTCCTTGGGTATGTAAACCGGTGGCTTTTGCCAAGAACTCTCCGTGCTCAAAGTCCAAGCTGGTTACCTCCCATTGGCGGACTTTGTTTCATTTTATTGGGAGGCAAACTTTTTGAATTACAGAGCAGACAATTGCCAGTGTCTCCTGGGAGTGAGATGCCTGGAGTTCGGGAACCCCAGCCGGTGACAATGATAGCAGACGAGTTGGTTTTCTTTGTGAATGGCAAGAAGGTAAGCAGAAGCTGACCTTTGGTTTGACTTTCCCTATCCTGGGCGGAGATATGTATCCCCCAGGGAGATAACACTATTCGTGTTCTTGGTCTCTCCTGTTCTCTCTTACTAATTCTCCTTTTCTCTCTCTCTCTCCCTTCAGAGGTCTTGCTGTATTTTTGGTAACACTGGGGTAAGAAATTCCTCTTAGGGTTAGAACACAGGCAATAGACAAAGGAGTGGGGGTGGGGGAGGGAAACAAGAAGAGAGGCGTCTGTGAACTCACTGCCAACTCTGCAGTGGTAGAGAGACTGGTGATGAAATTGAGAAAGGGGGTCAGGGTTCTGGTGAGACAGGGCGGCATCAAGCACACTTCGATTTCTGTGTTTCATCAAAAATATCCTAGAGCTTTGGCTGCTGTCTTTACTGAGAGAAGGAACAGGATGTGCTTCTTGCAGTATGAAATGTACACAGCCTTTGATTCTGATATATTATGTATATAAATGTAACAGTCCCAGAAGGTTCTTTTTCCAGAGATGGCACCATCCCCTCCCCGGCCCCCACTTAATTCTGTATATAAATATTGCAAATCTCTTACTTTGATAAAAATCATCCTCTTGAGTTAACCTCGCTGATGCACTGGGACCTAGGAAAGGTGGGGGGGGGGGGGAGGGAGACATATGGGATGGGCACCAGTCCTGGGGACACCACAAGGGTGAGCATCTTCGCAAATTTTAATGCAGGTGCAGGTAGAGGTGGTGCAAACACATTACACTGTAGCCAGTCCTCATTTGCCCTCCCTACACCACGGCTAAGGCGCTGGTGTCTGCATCAGCTATCCTCCTGGGAATGAAAGGGACAATAAAAGGGTGGCCATGGTGGCATGCACAAGGAGATATAGCACCCTAACCTTCTAACTGGCCACATGGACAATGTGAGCGGTGCATGTATCCGGTGGGCCCCAAAGAAGAGCAATTTTATTTGTTTTGCTATATGCACACTTTCTGGAGAATGAGAAACTGGGTGACTTTTTGAGGTAATTTTCAAGAACCTAAAAAATACTTGGTAGGACTCTAGGATTTAGATTGTCGGGGTGTGTTTGGGGGACTAGCAAGCAATTTCAGAGCAATTTCAACATTAGTGCTCCAAAGACTCTTTGATTCAGTGTGAGTTTGAGTGGTGCCACCGGGGAGGCACTGGGGAATGGGGTCAGTTGTGGTCTCCCAGACTCAGAGTTGTCTCTTTGTGCTGCTTCCTTTTCAGGGTTGGTGACATCTGGCATCAAACCAATAGGTAGAGCAAAGTGCCCAAGTTAATGGCATCAGGCTTTTACTGCATCCAACATTCCAAACAACTTTGTTGCATTCAGCAATTACATTGTATTGATTGAATAAATAGTTAATGAATTGGCATCTTGGAAGTGTTACTTACACAAAGGCATCTTCTGTGGAATTTTGTAAGTAGTATTTACACTGGATGAGAGGCTGGATTAAATGACTTTCAAGGCCATGTCTAACTCTAAGATTTTTATTATTTAGTTTTGAACCCTCAATTTGTGAGTGACAGTATAAGGTCCTGCTCTTCTGTAGGGACGGTTTGCTATTATGCCCTGCATCTGGAAAGGGGCCTTTGAGGTAAATCTGGCCTGGTGAAAATTCTTTTCCCTTGAATTTTATTTTCACTTTAGGAAAGCAATTTTTAATTATTAGAAATGGTATCATCACATCAAACCCTTCTTTCTGTCTCTAGCAGCTTCTACAACTGCCAGTTTCTGTGATGAATATCCATGTTTGTAATTTATAAAGATGTGGCCTCTTGAGAAATTGCCAGAAAGGTGGAGAGGTCAAATGCAAGGAGTAATGAGGGGTACCCAGGGCTATAAAAATAAGACCAAGTAAGGAAATTTCCAGTCAAATAAAGGCAGCTGTGAGTAAGCTTGTTCTCACTTCTACTCCTACAATGCCCTAGACCTTTTGTTACAGGTTATTGTGTAAGGAAATTACCAAAGAAGTTACCAGAACTTGATGACTTACTCTCAAATGTGGGCCCCCTACTATCCTTGTTTTATACCACTGCCTAGAACTCTGTCTGCACTGAATTGGGCCCTGGAGAGTGTGTAAGACACAAAGAATTAAATAATGTTCTATCAAATGTCTCAGGGGCCTTCTGTGGTGACAGTGGGCATTGATGTCTATTGCTTTCACATCTTCTTCAGCTCTAGTGTCAGAGTCAAAGGGAAAGAGGAAGAGATCTTAAATTGCTCAGGATTTTATTACCATCATAATGATTGTAATTTTGGAGGGCAGGATTCTTGCTTTTCTGAGCAGCCACTCTCTGTTTAGTGGAGATCGTGACACCTAGAGGAGTCTGGGAAAATTTGGCATGTAGGGTGCAGCTGAAGGTGCTTAGGAGTGATCCCCAGCTACACAGTGTCAGCTACAGAGAGCCTCAGAGTGGCGCTCACTCACTCACTCACATATTCAACATTTATCAAGCTCCATCCAAGGCTGAAGGCTATGGCATATGCACTGGAGGAATAAGATATCTAAGACTAGACATTTGTGGTCAGGAGCCGATGAACTAGCTAGAGAGGTAGATTATGATTAGACAAAGTAATATATTCCAAAATATATTTCACAGAAAATTAGCCCCATGAAATAACTCTTCTTGGATATTCTTAAACCAGTTAGCATAGTGCTTGGCACCAAGTAGTTGCTCAATTAATGTGGATGGAATTAACAGATGAATATTAAAGGTCCTGTATGAAATAAATCTTTTTTAAACTTTATATTTTACAATAATTTCTCAAACTTGCAGAAAAGTTGCAGGAAGAGTACAAAGAAATATTAAATACGCTTTACCCACATTCACCAACTGTTAACATTTTGTCATATTTGCTTTATCATTTCCCCCCCTTTCTGCTCTATATATGTACACACACATATACATGTATATATTATGTTATGAGTACATAAATAATTTTATGTATTTATGTATCCAATTAATAGAAAGTATATGAAGTAAAAAATTTTCTCTCTGAACCATTTGAGGGTAAATTGCAGGCATTATGTTCCTTTACCCCTAAACACTTCAAAGTGTGTTTCATAAACATAAGAGTATTCTTTTACAGAAGCACAGTCCATTTATAAAAATTAGGAAATTTAGCATTGATATAATACTATTACCTAATCTATAGGCCTTATGCATTTTTAAAAATTTTCCCAGTAATTTTATTGGTAGTAATTTTATTCCCTCCAAGCCTGGGATCCTGGCTCTGCATTGCATTTAGTTGTCACGTCTCTTTAGCCTTCCTTAATCTGGAAATTGCACCTCAGCTTTTCTTTGATGTTTTGAAGAGAACTGCCCAGTTATTTTTCACAACGTTCCTCATTTTGAGTTGGTCTCATGCTTTCTTATAATTAGATACAGAGTCAGCATTTTGGATAGAAATACCACGTAAGTGAGTTGTCTTTCTCGGT
>JASCZL010000031.1:0-2500 GCA_030035585.1 Dugong dugon
GTAGCGGGGCGGAGGCGGGGTGGGGGCGGCTCTCGAGGGCCCCCTGAGCCAAGGGCGTGCACCCGCCGGACGAGGACGCGGCTCCCGCGCCCAGGAGACGCTAGGGCGACACGGGGAGCGAGCCCCGCCGCCGCCGCCGCCGCCGCTTTCTCCTCCTCTCTCCCGACCCACTCCCCGCGGGGGGCACGAAGCCCCCCGTGGGGAAGCGGCCCACCCGCCCCGTATCTCTTCTCCTCCCGGACCCCTAGCGGGCATCCCGGCACGCCCCCCGGGCGGGCCTGCAAAGCCGGGAAGGGTCGGCGGAACCCGAGAGGAGGAGGGCGGCCGAGCGGCCAAGTCGGGGCACAGGCCGGTGCGGGTGGAGGGTGGCGGGGCGGAGGCGGGGTGGGGGCCGCTCTCGAGGACCCCGAGGCCCTGCCCTGCCCCGCCCACCCCCGCCACCGACACGCCCACCCCCCGTTTGTGGGCCGGCACGGGAGCCAGCGGAGGGGCGGCGGGCGAGGGCCGTGGGGGCGGGGTGGTGGCGGTCAGGAAGCGCCGCGACCCGCCCGTCTCTCGGCTTCCCGGGCCGGGAGGGCCGCCGGCTGGGCCCCTGGGACGGGCCTCCTGGCGCGGGTGTGCACGCGCCCGTGTGTCCCTGGGCCCCGCGCTCGGCGCGCGCAAAAGAGAGGAGGCACAAAAGCCTACAGCACCCGGTATTCCCAGGCGGTCTCCCATCCAAGTACTAACCAGGCCCGACCCTGCTTAGCTTCCGAGATCAGACGAGATCGGGCGCGTTCAGGGTGGTATGGCCGTAGACGTCAGCGGCCGCCGCCGCTCGCCCTAAGAGCCTGCTCGGCCGCCCTACTCGCCGCAGCCGCCCCAGGCGCCGCAGCCAGCCGCCAGCTTTCGCCACCCAGCCACGGCCCGACCCGGCCAAGGGTGCGGGTCGGGCCGCGCGGGCCCAGGAGTCGGTCGGGCCTCGGACAAGGCAGGCAGGTGGCGGCGACCCGAGCGGAAGGCAGGCGGTCCGGCAAGCGGGGAGCCCTGCCGCCCGCCCACCCGCTGCCCTTCCTCCGAAGCCCCCAGGCCCCCTCGGCCCGGCCGGGACCCGCCTGTCCCCTGCTGACCCCAAGCACCCGGCGCGAGGAGGGACCCCGGGCCGTGTGCTTCCGGCCGCATCTGGCCGCGCGACCGGGGCCTCTCCCGCTGCCCCCCACCCCCTCGCATCCCCCCACCCGCCCGCCACCCCCGTGGCCCGCCCTTCCCCTGGCCACGCCTCCCGTCGCCTCGCCTGCCTCCGCCGGGCCCCGCGGCCCCCCAGTCCCTCCCTGCTTTAGCCTCCGGTCGCCCTGCCGGCCGGCCGTGGCCCCCCTGGGCCCCGCGGGACTCGGATAGACCGCGGCGCGCCGCTGCGCGTCGGGCTCGTCCTAGGTGCCCCCGAGGCCCCCGGGTGCTTCCGACCCCGACTCCCGAGCCCGCGTCCCGGCGGCGGCGGCCACCGGGGAGCCACCGCGCGCGCCGGCGGGGGACGTCCTGCCCACTGGCCGGTCAGGATCGCACGCCCGCTGGGGGTGGGGGTGGGGCTCCACTCCCAGGACGTGGCCTCGGAGCCGGGGGACTCCCGAGAGGCCACGCGCGCGCGCCAGGGGGCGCTCCACCTGGCAGGAATGTCCGGGGCCAGGGCCGTGGGGCGGGCGCCGAGGCCCGGCTGCCCAGCTCCCGCGCGCGCTGTCCCGACGGGCGAACGGCAGGGCGGCACGTGGCTGGGGACGGCGACCGGGGCGGCGGCGGCGGCGGGGGCGGGCGGCCCAGACGCCAACCGCACCTCACGCCCGGCTGGCTGTGGGCAGGCTGCCCCGGGCCCTGGCCGTCCGGAGCCGACGGCCTGCAGGGCGTGCGTCGCCCTCCCCGCCCCGCACCCCGCCACGCCTCCGGCTCCACCCACGGACCACCGCATCCGGCCCCGGGCCCCGGCACGCCCCTCGGCGGACCCCCCTCCCCGGGAGGCCGGCTCCGCCGGCCCTGGCTCCTGAGGGTCTGCGTGTCCTCAAGGTCCCTCTCCCTGCCTCGGCACCCGCTATCCTCATCGACCCTGCCCCGCCCCGCCCCGCCCCGCCCCGCCCCCCGGAACTCGGAGACCGAGGCCGGCTTGTGGGCCGAGACGCCGCTTTCTCCTCCTCTCTCCCGACCCACTCCCCGCGGGGGGCACGAAGCCCCCCGAGGGGAAGCGGCCCACCCGCCCCGTATCTCTTCTCCTCCCGGTCCCCTAGCGGGCATCCCGGCACGCCCCCCGGGCGGGCCTGCAAAGCCGGGAAGGGTCGGCGGAACCCGAGAGGAGGAGGGCGGCCGAGCGGCCAAGTCGGGGCACAGGCCGGTGCGGGTGGAGGGTGGCGGGGCGGAGGCGGGGTGGGGGCCGCTCTCGAGGACCCCGAGGCCCTGCCCTGCCCCGCCCACCCCCGCCACCGACACGCCCACCCCCCGTTTGTGGGCCGGCACGGGAGCCAGCGGAGGGGCGGCG
>JASCZL010000031.1:5000-17500 GCA_030035585.1 Dugong dugon
CGTGTGTCCCTGGGCCCCGCGCTCGGCGCGCGCAAAAGAGAGGAGGCACAAAAGCCTACAGCACCCGGTATTCCCAGGCGGTCTCCCATCCAAGCACTAACCAGGCCCGACCCTGCTTAGCTTCCGAGATCAGACGAGATCGGGCGCGTTCAGGGTGGTATGGCCGTAGACGTCAGCGGCCGCCGCCGCTCGCCCTAAGAGCCTGCTCGGCCGCCCTACTCGCCGCAGCCGCCCCAGGCGCCGCAGCCAGCCGCCAGCTTTCGCCACCCAGCCACGGCCCGACCCGGCCAAGGGTGCGGGTCGGGCCGCGCGGGCCCAGGAGTCGGTCGGGCCTCGGACAAGGCAGGCAGGTGGCGGCGACCCGAGCGGAAGGCAGGCGGTCCGGCAAGCGGGGAGCCCTGCCGCCCGCCCACCCGCTGCCCTTCCTCCGAAGCCCCCAGGCCCCCTCGGCCCGGCCGGGACCCGCCTGTCCCCTGCTGACCCCAAGCACCCGGCGCGAGGAGGGACCCCGGGCCGTGTGCTTCCGGCCGCATCTGGCCGCGCGACCGGGGCCTCTCCCGCTGCCCCCCACCCCCTCGCATCCCCCCACCCGCCCGCCACCCCCGTGGCCCGCCCTTCCCCTGGCCACGCCTCCCGTCGCCTCGCCTGCCTCCGCCGGGCCCCGCGGCCCCCCAGTCCCTCCCTGCTTTAGCCTCCGGTCGCCCTGCCGGCCGGCCGTGGCCCCCCTGGGCCCCGCGGGACTCGGATAGACCGCGGCGCGCCGCTGCGCGTCGGGCTCGTCCTAGGTGCCCCCGAGGCCCCCGGGTGCTTCCGACCCCCACTCCCGAGCCCGCGTCCCGGCGACGGCGGCCACCGGGGAGCCACGGCGCGCGCCGGCGGGGGACGTCCTGCCCACTGGCCGGTCAGGATCGCACGCCCGCTGGGGGTGCGGGTGGGGCTCCACTCCCAGGACGTGGCCTCGGAGCCGGGGGACTCCCGAGAGGCCCCGCGCGCGCGCCAGGGGGCGCTCCACCTGGCAGGAATGTCCGGGGCCAGGGCCGTGGGGCGGGCGCCGAGGCCCGGCTGCCCAGCTCCCGCGCGCGCTGTCCCGACGGGCGAACGGCAGGGCGGCACGTGGCTGGGGACGGCGACCGGGGCGGCGGCGGCGGCGGGGGCGGGCGGCCCAGACGCCAACCGCACCTCACGCCCGGCTGGCTGTGGGCAGGCTGCCCCGGGCCCTGGCCGTCCGGAGCCGACGGCCTGCAGGGCGTGCGTCGCCCTCCCCGCCCCGCACCCCGCCACGCCTCCGGCTCCACCCACGGACCACCGCATCCGGCCCAGGGCCCCGGCACGCCCCTCGGCGGACCCCCCTCCCCGGGAGGCCGGCTCCGCCGGCCCTGGCTCCTGAGGGTCTGCGTGTCCTCAAGGTCCCTCTCCCTGCCTCGGCACCCGCTATCCTCATCGACCCTGCCCCGCCCCGCCCCGCCCCGCCCTGCCCCCCGGAACTCGGAGACCGAGGCCGGCTAGTGGGCCGAGACGCCGCTTTCTCCTCCTCTCTCCCGACCCACTCCCCGCGGGGGGCACGAAGCCCCCCGAGGGGAAGCGGCCCACCCGCCCCGTATCTCTTCTCCTCCCGGTCCCCTAGCGGGCATCCCGGCACGCCCCCCGGGCGGGCCTGCAAAGCCGGGAAGGGTCGGCGGAACCCGAGAGGAGGAGGGCGGCCGAGCGGCCAAGTCGGGGCACAGGCCGGTGCGGGTGGAGGGTGGCGGGGCGGAGGCGGGGTGGGGGCGGCTCTCGAGGGCCCCCTGAGCCAAGGGCGTGCACCCGCCGGACGAGGACGCGGCTCCCGCGCCCAGGAGACGCTAGGGCGACACGGGGAGCGAGCCCCGCCGCCGCCGCCGCCGCCGCTTTCTCCTCCTCTCTCCCGACCCACTCCCCGCGGGGGGCACGAAGCCCCCCGTGGGGAAGCGGCCCACCCGCCCCGTATCTCTTCTCCTCCCGGACCCCTAGCGGGCATCCCGGCACGCCCCCCGGGCGGGCCTGCAAAGCCGGGAAGGGTCGGCGGAACCCGAGAGGAGGAGGGCGGCCGAGCGGCCAAGTCGGGGCACAGGCCGGTGCGGGTGGAGGGTGGCGGGGCGGAGGCGGGGTGGGGGCCGCTCTCGAGGACCCCGAGGCCCTGCCCTGCCCCGCCCACCCCCGCCACCGACACGCCCACACCCGTTTGTGGGCCGGCACGGGAGCCAGCGGAGGGGCGGCGGGCGAGGGCCGTGGGGGCGGGGTGGTGGCGGTCAGGAAGCGCCGCGACCCGCCCGTCTCTCGGCTTCCCGGGCCGGGAGGGCCGCCGGCTGGGCCCCTGGGACGGGCCTCCTGGCGCGGGTGTGCACGCGCCCGTGTGTCCCTGGGCCCCGCGCTCGGCGCGCGCAAAAGAGAGGAGGCACAAAAGCCTACAGCACCCGGTATTCCCAGGCGGTCTCCCATCCAAGCACTAACCAGGCCCGACCCTGCTTAGCTTCCGAGATCAGACGAGATCGGGCGCGTTCAGGGTGGTATGGCCGTAGACGTCAGCGGCCGCCGCCGCTCGCCCTAAGAGCCTGCTCGGCCGCCCTACTCGCCGCAGCCGCCCCAGGCGCCGCAGCCAGCCGCCAGCTTTCGCCACCCAGCCACGGCCCGACCCGGCCAAGGGTGCGGGTCGGGCCGCGCGGGCCCAGGAGTCGGTCGGGCCTCGGACAAGGCAGGCAGGTGGCGGCGACCCGAGCGGAAGGCAGGCGGTCCGGCAAGCGGGGAGCCCTGCCGCCCGCCCACCCGCTGCCCTTCCTCCGAAGCCCCCAGGCCCCCTCGGCCCGGCCGGGACCCGCCTGTCCCCTGCTGACCCCAAGCACCCGGCGCGAGGAGGGACCCCGGGCCGTGTGCTTCCGGCCGCATCTGGCCGCGCGACCGGGGCCTCTCCCGCTGCCCCCCACCCCCTCGCATCCCCCCACCCGCCCGCCACCCCCGTGGCCCGCCCTTCCCCTGGCCACGCCTCCCGTCGCCTCGCCTGCCTCCGCCGGGCCCCGCGGCCCCCCAGTCCCTCCCTGCTTTAGCCTCCGGTCGCCCTGCCGGCCGGCCGTGGCCCCCCTGGGCCCCGCGGGACTCGGATAGACCGCGGCGCGCCGCTGCGCGTCGGGCTCGTCCTAGGTGCCCCCGAGGCCCCCGGGTGCTTCCGACCCCCACTCCCGAGCCCGCGTCCCGGCGACGGCGGCCACCGGGGAGCCACGGCGCGCGCCGGCGGGGGACGTCCTGCCCACTGGCCGGTCAGGATCGCACGCCCGCTGGGGGTGCGGGTGGGGCTCCACTCCCAGGACGTGGCCTCGGAGCCGGGGGACTCCCGAGAGGCCCCGCGCGCGCGCCAGGGGGCGCTCCACCTGGCAGGAATGTCCGGGGCCAGGGCCGTGGGGCGGGCGCCGAGGCCCGGCTGCCCAGCTCCCGCGCGCGCTGTCCCGACGGGCGAACGGCAGGGCGGCACGTGGCTGGGGACGGCGACCGGGGCGGCGGCGGCGGCGGGGGCGGGCGGCCCAGACGCCAACCGCACCTCACGCCCGGCTGGCTGTGGGCAGGCTGCCCCGGGCCCTGGCCGTCCGGAGCCGACGGCCTGCAGGGCGTGCGTCGCCCTCCCCGCCCCGCACCCCGCCACGCCTCCGGCTCCACCCACGGACCACCGCATCCGGCCCAGGGCCCCGGCACGCCCCTCGGCGGACCCCCCTCCCCGGGAGGCCGGCTCCGCCGGCCCTGGCTCCTGAGGGTCTGCGTGTCCTCAAGGTCCCTCTCCCTGCCTCGGCACCCGCTATCCTCATCGACCCTGCCCCGCCCCGCCCCGCCCCGCCCTGCCCCCCGGAACTCGGAGACCGAGGCCGGCTAGTGGGCCGAGACGCCGCTTTCTCCTCCTCTCTCCCGACCCACTCCCCGCGGGGGGCACGAAGCCCCCCGAGGGGAAGCGGCCCACCCGCCCCGTATCTCTTCTCCTCCCGGTCCCCTAGCGGGCATCCCGGCACGCCCCCCGGGCGGGCCTGCAAAGCCGGGAAGGGTCGGCGGAACCCGAGAGGAGGAGGGCGGCCGAGCGGCCAAGTCGGGGCACAGGCCGGTGCGGGTGGAGGGTGGCGGGGCGGAGGCGGGGTGGGGGCGGCTCTCGAGGGCCCCCTGAGCCAAGGGCGTGCACCCGCCGGACGAGGACGCGGCTCCCGCGCCCAGGAGACGCTAGGGCGACACGGGGAGCGAGCCCCGCCGCCGCCGCCGCCGCCGCTTTCTCCTCCTCTCTCCCGACCCACTCCCCGCGGGGGGCACGAAGCCCCCCGTGGGGAAGCGGCCCACCCGCCCCGTATCTCTTCTCCTCCCGGACCCCTAGCGGGCATCCCGGCACGCCCCCCGGGCGGGCCTGCAAAGCCGGGAAGGGTCGGCGGAACCCGAGAGGAGGAGGGCGGCCGAGCGGCCAAGTCGGGGCACAGGCCGGTGCGGGTGGAGGGTGGCGGGGCGGAGGCGGGGTGGGGGCCGCTCTCGAGGACCCCGAGGCCCTGCCCTGCCCCGCCCACCCCCGCCACCGACACGCCCACACCCGTTTGTGGGCCGGCACGGGAGCCAGCGGAGGGGCGGCGGGCGAGGGCCGTGGGGGCGGGGTGGTGGCGGTCAGGAAGCGCCGCGACCCGCCCGTCTCTCGGCTTCCCGGGCCGGGAGGGCCGCCGGCTGGGCCCCTGGGACGGGCCTCCTGGCGCGGGTGTGCACGCGCCCGTGTGTCCCTGGGCCCCGCGCTCGGCGCGCGCAAAAGAGAGGAGGCACAAAAGCCTACAGCACCCGGTATTCCCAGGCGGTCTCCCATCCAAGCACTAACCAGGCCCGACCCTGCTTAGCTTCCGAGATCAGACGAGATCGGGCGCGTTCAGGGTGGTATGGCCGTAGACGTCAGCGGCCGCCGCCGCTCGCCCTAAGAGCCTGCTCGGCCGCCCTACTCGCCGCAGCCGCCCCAGGCGCCGCAGCCAGCCGCCAGCTTTCGCCACCCAGCCACGGCCCGACCCGGCCAAGGGTGCGGGTCGGGCCGCGCGGGCCCAGGAGTCGGTCGGGCCTCGGACAAGGCAGGCAGGTGGCGGCGACCCGAGCGGAAGGCAGGCGGTCCGGCAAGCGGGGAGCCCTGCCGCCCGCCCACCCGCTGCCCTTCCTCCGAAGCCCCCAGGCCCCCTCGGCCCGGCCGGGACCCGCCTGTCCCCTGCTGACCCCAAGCACCCGGCGCGAGGAGGGACCCCGGGCCGTGTGCTTCCGGCCGCATCTGGCCGCGCGACCGGGGCCTCTCCCGCTGCCCCCCACCCCCTCGCATCCCCCCACCCGCCCGCCACCCCCGTGGCCCGCCCTTCCCCTGGCCACGCCTCCCGTCGCCTCGCCTGCCTCCGCCGGGCCCCGCGGCCCCCCAGTCCCTCCCTGCTTTAGCCTCCGGTCGCCCTGCCGGCCGGCCGTGGCCCCCCTGGGCCCCGCGGGACTCGGATAGACCGCGGCGCGCCGCTGCGCGTCGGGCTCGTCCTAGGTGCCCCCGAGGCCCCCGGGTGCTTCCGACCCCCACTCCCGAGCCCGCGTCCCGGCGACGGCGGCCACCGGGGAGCCACGGCGCGCGCCGGCGGGGGACGTCCTGCCCACTGGCCGGTCAGGATCGCACGCCCGCTGGGGGTGCGGGTGGGGCTCCACTCCCAGGACGTGGCCTCGGAGCCGGGGGACTCCCGAGAGGCCCCGCGCGCGCGCCAGGGGGCGCTCCACCTGGCAGGAATGTCCGGGGCCAGGGCCGTGGGGCGGGCGCCGAGGCCCGGCTGCCCAGCTCCCGCGCGCGCTGTCCCGACGGGCGAACGGCAGGGCGGCACGTGGCTGGGGACGGCGACCGGGGCGGCGGCGGCGGCGGGGGCGGGCGGCCCAGACGCCAACCGCACCTCACGCCCGGCTGGCTGTGGGCAGGCTGCCCCGGGCCCTGGCCGTCCGGAGCCGACGGCCTGCAGGGCGTGCGTCGCCCTCCCCGCCCCGCACCCCGCCACGCCTCCGGCTCCACCCACGGACCACCGCATCCGGCCCAGGGCCCCGGCACGCCCCTCGGCGGACCCCCCTCCCCGGGAGGCCGGCTCCGCCGGCCCTGGCTCCTGAGGGTCTGCGTGTCCTCAAGGTCCCTCTCCCTGCCTCGGCACCCGCTATCCTCATCGACACTGCCCCGCCCCGCCCCGCCCCGCCCTGCCCCCCGGAACTCGGAGACCGAGGCCGGCTAGTGGGCCGAGACGCCGCTTTCTCCTCCTCTCTCCCGACCCACTCCCCGCGGGGGGCACGAAGCCCCCCGAGGGGAAGCGGCCCACCCGCCCCGTATCTCTTCTCCTCCCGGTCCCCTAGCGGGCATCCCGGCACGCCCCCCGGGCGGGCCTGCAAAGCCGGGAAGGGTCGGCGGAACCCGAGAGGAGGAGGGCGGCCGAGCGGCCAAGTCGGGGCACAGGCCGGTGCGGGTGGAGGGTGGCGGGGCGGAGGCGGGGTGGGGGCGGCTCTCGAGGGCCCCCTGAGCCAAGGGCGTGCACCCGCCGGACGAGGACGCGGCTCCCGCGCCCAGGAGACGCTAGGGCGACACGGGGAGCGAGCCCCGCCGCCGCCGCCGCCGCCGCTTTCTCCTCCTCTCTCCCGACCCACTCCCCGCGGGGGGCACGAAGCCCCCCGAGGGGAAGCGGCCCACCCGCCCCGTATCTCTTCTCCTCCCGGTCCCCTAGCGGGCATCCCGGCACGCCCCCGGGCGGGCCTGCAAAGCCGGGAAGGGTCGGCGGAACCCGAGAGGAGGAGGGCGGCCGAGCGGCCAAGTCGGGGCACAGGCCGGTGCGGGTGGAGGGTGGCGGGGCGGAGGCGGGGTGGGGGCCGCTCTCGAGGACCCCGAGGCCCTGCCGTGCCCCGCCCACCCCCGCCACCGACACGCCCACCCCCCGTTTGTGGGCCGGCACGGGAGCCAGCGGAGGGGCGGCGGGCGAGGGCCGTGGGGGCGGGGTGGTGTCGGTCAGGAAGCGCCGCGACCCGCCCGTCTCTCGGCTTCCCGGGCCGGGAGGGCCGCCGGCTGGGCCCCTGGGACGGGCCTCCTGGCGCGGGTGTGCACGCGCCCGTGTGTCCCTGGGCCCCGCGCTCGGCGCGCGCAAAAGAGAGGAGGCACAAAAGCCTACAGCACCCGGTATTCCCAGGCGGTCTCCCATCCAAGTACTAACCAGGCCCGACCCTGCTTAGCTTCCGAGATCAGACGAGATCGGGCGCGTTCAGGGTGGTATGGCCGTAGACGTCAGCGGCCGCCGCCGCTCGCCCTAAGAGCCTGCTCGGCCGCCCTACTCGCCGCAGCCGCCCCAGGCGCCGCAGCCAGCCGCCAGCTTTCGCCACCCAGCCACGGCCCGACCCGGCCAAGGGTGCGGGTCGGGCCGCGCGGGCCCAGGAGTCGGTCGGGCCTCGGACAAGGCAGGCAGGTGGCGGCGACCCGAGCGGAAGGCAGGCGGTCCGGCAAGCGGGGAGCCCTGCCGCCCGCCCACCCGCTGCCCTTCCTCCGAAGCCCCCAGGCCCCCTCGGCCCGGCCGGGACCCGCCTGTCCCCTGCTGACCCCAAGCACCCGGCGCGAGGAGGGACCCCGGGCCGTGTGCTTCCGGCCGCATCTGGCCGCGCGACCGGGGCCTCTCCCGCTGCCCCCCACCCCCTCGCATCCCCCCACCCGCCCGCCACCCCCGTGGCCCGCCCTTCCCCTGGCCACGCCTCCCGTCGCCTCGCCTGCCTCCGCCGGGCCCCGCGGCCCCCCAGTCCCTCCCTGCTTTAGCCTCCGGTCGCCCTGCCGGCCGGCCGTGGCCCCCCTGGGCCCCGCGGGACTCGGATAGACCGCGGCGCGCCGCTGCGCGTCGGGCTCGTCCTAGGTGCCCCCGAGGCCCCCGGGTGCTTCCGACCCCCACTCCCGAGCCCGCGTCCCGGCGACGGCGGCCACCGGGGAGCCACGGCGCGCGCCGGCGGGGGACGTCCTGCCCACTGGCCGGTCAGGATCGCACGCCCGCTGGGGGTGCGGGTGGGGCTCCACTCCCAGGACGTGGCCTCGGAGCCGGGGGACTCCCGAGAGGCCCCGCGCGCGCGCCAGGGGGCGCTCCACCTGGCAGGAATGTCCGGGGCCAGGGCCGTGGGGCGGGCGCCGAGGCCCGGCTGCCCAGCTCCCGCGCGCGCTGTCCCGACGGGCGAACGGCAGGGCGGCACGTGGCTGGGGACGGCGACCGGGGCGGCGGCGGCGGCGGGGGCGGGCGGCCCAGACGCCAACCGCACCTCACGCCCGGCTGGCTGTGGGCAGGCTGCCCCGGGCCCTGGCCGTCCGGAGCCGACGGCCTGCAGGGCGTGCGTCGCCCTCCCCGCCCCGCACCCCGCCACGCCTCCGGCTCCACCCACGGACCACCGCATCCGGCCCCGGGCCCCGGCACGCCCCTCGGCGGACCCCCCTCCCCGGGAGGCCGGCTCCGCCGGCCCTGGCTCCTGAGGGTCTGCGTGTCCTCAAGGTCCCTCTCCCTGCCTCGGCACCCTCTATCCTCATCGACCCTGCCCCGCCCCGCCCCGCCCCGCCCCGCCCCCCGGAACTCGGAGACCGAGGCCGGCTTGTGGGCCGAGACGCCGCTTTCTCCTCCTCTCTCCCGACCCACTCCCCGCGGGGGGCACGAAGCCCCCCGAGGGGAAGCGGCCCACCCGCCCCGTATCTCTTCTCCTCCCGGTCCCCTAGCGGGCATCCCGGCACGCCCCCCGGGCGGGCCTGCAAAGCCGGGAAGGGTCGGCGGAACCCGAGAGGAGGAGGGCGGCCGAGCGGCCAAGTCGGGGCACAGGCCGGTGCGGGTGGAGGGTGGCGGGGCGGAGGCGGGGTGGGGGCGGCTCTCGAGGGCCCCCTGAGCCAAGGGCGTGCACCCGCCGGACGAGGACGCGGCTCCCGCGCCCAGGAGACGCTAGGGCGACACGGGGAGCGAGCCCCGCCGCCGCCGCCGCCGCCGCTTTCTCCTCCTCTCTCCCGACCCACTCCCCGCGGGGGGCACGAAGCCCCCCGAGGGGAAGCGGCCCACCCGCCCCGTATCTCTTCTCCTCCCGGTCCCCTAGCGGGCATCCCGGCACGCCCCCGGGCGGGCCTGCAAAGCCGGGAAGGGTCGGCGGAACCCGAGAGGAGGAGGGCGGCCGAGCGGCCAAGTCGGGGCACAGGCCGGTGCGGGTGGAGGGTGGCGGGGCGGAGGCGGGGTGGGGGCCGCTCTCGAGGACCCCGAGGCCCTGCCGTGCCCCGCCCACCCCCGCCACCGACACGCCCACCCCCCGTTTGTGGGCCGGCACGGGAGCCAGCGGAGGGGCGGCGGGCGAGGGCCGTGGGGGCGGGGTGGTGTCGGTCAGGAAGCGCCGCGACCCGCCCGTCTCTCGGCTTCCCGGGCCGGGAGGGCCGCCGGCTGGGCCCCTGGGACGGGCCTCCTGGCGCGGGTGTGCACGCGCCCGTGTGTCCCTGGGCCCCGCGCTCGGCGCGCGCAAAAGAGAGGAGGCACAAAAGCCTACAGCACCCGGTATTCCCAGGCGGTCTCCCATCCAAGTACTAACCAGGCCCGACCCTGCTTAGCTTCCGAGATCAGACGAGATCGGGCGCGTTCAGGGTGGTATGGCCGTAGACGTCAGCGGCCGCCGCCGCTCGCCCTAAGAGCCTGCTCGGCCGCCCTACTCGCCGCAGCCGCCCCAGGCGCCGCAGCCAGCCGCCAGCTTTCGCCACCCAGCCACGGCCCGACCCGGCCAAGGGTGCGGGTCGGGCCGCGCGGGCCCAGGAGTCGGTCGGGCCTCGGACAAGGCAGGCAGGTGGCGGCGACCCGAGCGGAAGGCAGGCGGTCCGGCAAGCGGGGAGCCCTGCCGCCCGCCCACCCGCTGCCCTTCCTCCGAAGCCCCCAGGCCCCCTCGGCCCGGCCGGGACCCGCCTGTCCCCTGCTGACCCCAAGCACCCGGCGCGAGGAGGGACCCCGGGCCGTGTGCTTCCGGCCGCATCTGGCCGCGCGACCGGGGCCTCTCCCGCTGCCCCCCACCCCCTCGCATCCCCCCACCCGCCCGCCACCCCCGTGGCCCGCCCTTCCCCTGGCCACGCCTCCCGTCGCCTCGCCTGCCTCCGCCGGGCCCCGCGGCCCCCCAGTCCCTCCCTGCTTTAGCCTCCGGTCGCCCTGCCGGCCGGCCGTGGCCCCCCTGGGCCCCGCGGGACTCGGATAGACCGCGGCGCGCCGCTGCGCGTCGGGCTCGTCCTAGGTGCCCCCGAGGCCCCCGGGTGCTTCCGACCCCCACTCCCGAGCCCGCGTCCCGGCGACGGCGGCCACCGGGGAGCCACGGCGCGCGCCGGCGGGGGACGTCCTGCCCACTGGCCGGTCAGGATCGCACGCCCGCTGGGGGTGCGGGTGGGGCTCCACTCCCAGGACGTGGCCTCGGAGCCGGGGGACTCCCGAGAGGCCCCGCGCGCGCGCCAGGGGGCGCTCCACCTGGCAGGAATGTCCGGGGCCAGGGCCGTGGGGCGGGCGCCGAGGCCCGGCTGCCCAGCTCCCGCGCGCGCTGTCCCGACGGGCGAACGGCAGGGCGGCACGTGGCTGGGGACGGCGACCGGGGCGGCGGCGGCGGCGGGGGCGGGCGGCCCAGACGCCAACCGCACCTCACGCCCGGCTGGCTGTGGGCAGGCTGCCCCGGGCCCTGGCCGTCCGGAGCCGACGGCCTGCAGGGCGTGCGTCGCCCTCCCCGCCCCGCACCCCGCCACGCCTCCGGCTCCACCCACGGACCACCGCATCCGGCCCCGGGCCCCGGCACGCCCCTCGGCGGACCCCCCTCCCCGGGAGGCCGGCTCCGCCGGCCCTGGCTCCTGAGGGTCTGCGTGTCCTCAAGGTCCCTCTCCCTGCCTCGGCACCCTCTATCCTCATCGACCCTGCCCCGCCCCGCCCCGCCCCGCCCCGCCCCCCGGAACTCGGAGACCGAGGCCGGCTTGTGGGCCGAGACGCCGCTTTCTCCTCCTCTCTCCCGACCCACTCCCCGCGGGGGGCACGAAGCCCCCCGAGGGGAAGCGGCCCACCCGCCCCGTATCTCTTCTCCTCCCGGTCCCCTAGCGGGCATCCCGGCACGCCCCCCGGGCGGGCCTGCAAAGCCGGGAAGGGTCGGCGGAACCCGAGAGGAGGAGGGCGGCCGAGCGGCCAAGTCGGGGCACAGGCCGGTGCGGGTGGAGGGTAGCGGGGCGGAGGCGGGGTGGGGGCGGCTCTCGAGGGCCCCCTGAGCCAAGGGCGTGCACCCGCCGGACGAGGACGCGGCTCCCGCGCCCAGGAGACGCTAGGGCGACACGGGGAGCGAGCCCCGCCGCCGCCGCCGCCGCCGCTTTCTCCTCCTCTCTCCCGACCCACTCCCCGCGGGGGGCACGAAGCCCCCCGTGGGGAAGCGGCCCACCCGCCCCGTATCTCTTCTCCTCCCGGACCCCTAGCGGGCATCCCGGCACGCCCCCCGGGCGGGCCTGCAAAGCCGGGAAGGGTCGGCGGAACCCGAGAGGAGGAGGGCGGCCGAGCGGCCAAGTCGGGGCACAGGCCGGTGCGGGTGGAGGGTGGCGGGGCGGAGGCGGGGTGGGGGCCGCTCTCGAGGACCCCGAGGCCCTGCCCTGCCCCGCCCACCCCCGCCACCGACACGCCCACCCCCCGTTTGTGGGCCGGCACGGGAGCCAGCGGAGGGGCGGCGGGCGAGGGCCGTGGGGGCGGGGTGGTGGCGGTCAGGAAGCGCCGCGACCCGCCCGTCTCTCGGCTTCCCGGGCCGGGAGGGCCGCCGGCTGGGCCCCTGGGACGGGCCTCCTGGCGCGGGTGTGCACGCGCCCGTGTGTCCCTGGGCCCCGCGCTCGGCGCGCGCAAAAGAGAGGAGGCACAAAAGCCTACAGCACCCGGTATTCCCAGGCGGTCTCCCATCCAAGTACTAACCAGGCCCGACCCTGCTTAGCTTCCGAGATCAGACGAGATCGGGCGCGTTCAGGGTGGTATGGCCGTAGACGTCAGCGGCCGCCGCCGCTCGCCCTAAGAGCCTGCTCGGCCGCCCTACTCGCCGCAGCCGCCCCAGGCGCCGCAGCCAGCCGCCAGCTTTCGCCACCCAGCCACGGCCCGACCCGGCCAAGGGTGCGGGTCGGGCCGCGCGGGCCCAGGAGTCGGTCGGGCCTCGGACAAGGCAGGCAGGTGGCGGCGACCCGAGCGGAAGGCAGGCGGTCCGGCAAGCGGGGAGCCCTGCCGCCCGCCCACCCGCTGCCCTTCCTCCGAAGCCCCCAGGCCCCCTCGGCCCGGCCGGGACCCGCCTGTCCCCTGCTGACCCCAAGCACCCGGCGCGAGGAGGGACCCCGGGCCGTGTGCTTCCGGCCGCATCTGGCCGCGCGACCGGGGCCTCTCCCGCTGCCCCCCACCCCCTCGCATCCCCCCACCCGCCCGCCACCCCCGTGGCCCGCCCTTCCCCTGGCCACGCCTCCCGTCGCCTCGCCTGCCTCCGCCGGG
>JASCZL010000031.1:22500-37500 GCA_030035585.1 Dugong dugon
GGCCTGCAAAGCCGGGAAGGGTCGGCGGAACCCGAGAGGAGGAGGGCGGCCGAGCGGCCAAGTCGGGGCACAGGCCGGTGCGGGTGGAGGGTAGCGGGGCGGAGGCGGGGTGGGGGCGGCTCTCGAGGGCCCCCTGAGCCAAGGGCGTGCACCCGCCGGACGAGGACGCGGCTCCCGCGCCCAGGAGACGCTAGGGCGACACGGGGAGCGAGCCCCGCCGCCGCCGCCGCCGCCGCTTTCTCCTCCTCTCTCCCGACCCACTCCCCGCGGGGGGCACGAAGCCCCCCGTGGGGAAGCGGCCCACCCGCCCCGTATCTCTTCTCCTCCCGGACCCCTAGCGGGCATCCCGGCACGCCCCCCGGGCGGGCCTGCAAAGCCGGGAAGGGTCGGCGGAACCCGAGAGGAGGAGGGCGGCCGAGCGGCCAAGTCGGGGCACAGGCCGGTGCGGGTGGAGGGTGGCGGGGCGGAGGCGGGGTGGGGGCCGCTCTCGAGGACCCCGAGGCCCTGCCCTGCCCCGCCCACCCCCGCCACCGACACGCCCACACCCGTTTGTGGGCCGGCACGGGAGCCAGCGGAGGGGCGGCGGGCGAGGGCCGTGGGGGCGGGGTGGTGGCGGTCAGGAAGCGCCGCGACCCGCCCGTCTCTCGGCTTCCCGGGCCGGGAGGGCCGCCGGCTGGGCCCCTGGGACGGGCCTCCTGGCGCGGGTGTGCACGCGCCCGTGTGTCCCTGGGCCCCGCGCTCGGCGCGCGCAAAAGAGAGGAGGCACAAAAGCCTACAGCACCCGGTATTCCCAGGCGGTCTCCCATCCAAGCACTAACCAGGCCCGACCCTGCTTAGCTTCCGAGATCAGACGAGATCGGGCGCGTTCAGGGTGGTATGGCCGTAGACGTCAGCGGCCGCCGCCGCTCGCCCTAAGAGCCTGCTCGGCCGCCCTACTCGCCGCAGCCGCCCCAGGCGCCGCAGCCAGCCGCCAGCTTTCGCCACCCAGCCACGGCCCGACCCGGCCAAGGGTGCGGGTCGGGCCGCGCGGGCCCAGGAGTCGGTCGGGCCTCGGACAAGGCAGGCAGGTGGCGGCGACCCGAGCGGAAGGCAGGCGGTCCGGCAAGCGGGGAGCCCTGCCGCCCGCCCACCCGCTGCCCTTCCTCCGAAGCCCCCAGGCCCCCTCGGCCCGGCCGGGACCCGCCTGTCCCCTGCTGACCCCAAGCACCCGGCGCGAGGAGGGACCCCGGGCCGTGTGCTTCCGGCCGCATCTGGCCGCGCGACCGGGGCCTCTCCCGCTGCCCCCCACCCCCTCGCATCCCCCCACCCGCCCGCCACCCCCGTGGCCCGCCCTTCCCCTGGCCACGCCTCCCGTCGCCTCGCCTGCCTCCGCCGGGCCCCGCGGCCCCCCAGTCCCTCCCTGCTTTAGCCTCCGGTCGCCCTGCCGGCCGGCCGTGGCCCCCCTGGGCCCCGCGGGACTCGGATAGACCGCGGCGCGCCGCTGCGCGTCGGGCTCGTCCTAGGTGCCCCCGAGGCCCCCGGGTGCTTCCGACCCCCACTCCCGAGCCCGCGTCCCGGCGACGGCGGCCACCGGGGAGCCACGGCGCGCGCCGGCGGGGGACGTCCTGCCCACTGGCCGGTCAGGATCGCACGCCCGCTGGGGGTGCGGGTGGGGCTCCACTCCCAGGACGTGGCCTCGGAGCCGGGGGACTCCCGAGAGGCCCCGCGCGCGCGCCAGGGGGCGCTCCACCTGGCAGGAATGTCCGGGGCCAGGGCCGTGGGGCGGGCGCCGAGGCCCGGCTGCCCAGCTCCCGCGCGCGCTGTCCCGACGGGCGAACGGCAGGGCGGCACGTGGCTGGGGACGGCGACCGGGGCGGCGGCGGCGGCGGGGGCGGGCGGCCCAGACGCCAACCGCACCTCACGCCCGGCTGGCTGTGGGCAGGCTGCCCCGGGCCCTGGCCGTCCGGAGCCGACGGCCTGCAGGGCGTGCGTCGCCCTCCCCGCCCCGCACCCCGCCACGCCTCCGGCTCCACCCACGGACCACCGCATCCGGCCCAGGGCCCCGGCACGCCCCTCGGCGGACCCCCCTCCCCGGGAGGCCGGCTCCGCCGGCCCTGGCTCCTGAGGGTCTGCGTGTCCTCAAGGTCCCTCTCCCTGCCTCGGCACCCGCTATCCTCATCGACCCTGCCCCGCCCCGCCCCGCCCCGCCCTGCCCCCCGGAACTCGGAGACCGAGGCCGGCTAGTGGGCCGAGACGCCGCTTTCTCCTCCTCTCTCCCGACCCACTCCCCGCGGGGGGCACGAAGCCCCCCGAGGGGAAGCGGCCCACCCGCCCCGTATCTCTTCTCCTCCCGGTCCCCTAGCGGGCATCCCGGCACGCCCCCCGGGCGGGCCTGCAAAGCCGGGAAGGGTCGGCGGAACCCGAGAGGAGGAGGGCGGCCGAGCGGCCAAGTCGGGGCACAGGCCGGTGCGGGTGGAGGGTGGCGGGGCGGAGGCGGGGTGGGGGCGGCTCTCGAGGGCCCCCTGAGCCAAGGGCGTGCACCCGCCGGACGAGGACGCGGCTCCCGCGCCCAGGAGACGCTAGGGCGACACGGGGAGCGAGCCCCGCCGCCGCCGCCGCCGCCGCTTTCTCCTCCTCTCTCCCGACCCACTCCCCGCGGGGGGCACGAAGCCCCCCGTGGGGAAGCGGCCCACCCGCCCCGTATCTCTTCTCCTCCCGGACCCCTAGCGGGCATCCCGGCACGCCCCCCGGGCGGGCCTGCAAAGCCGGGAAGGGTCGGCGGAACCCGAGAGGAGGAGGGCGGCCGAGCGGCCAAGTCGGGGCACAGGCCGGTGCGGGTGGAGGGTGGCGGGGCGGAGGCGGGGTGGGGGCCGCTCTCGAGGACCCCGAGGCCCTGCCCTGCCCCGCCCACCCCCGCCACCGACACGCCCACACCCGTTTGTGGGCCGGCACGGGAGCCAGCGGAGGGGCGGCGGGCGAGGGCCGTGGGGGCGGGGTGGTGGCGGTCAGGAAGCGCCGCGACCCGCCCGTCTCTCGGCTTCCCGGGCCGGGAGGGCCGCCGGCTGGGCCCCTGGGACGGGCCTCCTGGCGCGGGTGTGCACGCGCCCGTGTGTCCCTGGGCCCCGCGCTCGGCGCGCGCAAAAGAGAGGAGGCACAAAAGCCTACAGCACCCGGTATTCCCAGGCGGTCTCCCATCCAAGCACTAACCAGGCCCGACCCTGCTTAGCTTCCGAGATCAGACGAGATCGGGCGCGTTCAGGGTGGTATGGCCGTAGACGTCAGCGGCCGCCGCCGCTCGCCCTAAGAGCCTGCTCGGCCGCCCTACTCGCCGCAGCCGCCCCAGGCGCCGCAGCCAGCCGCCAGCTTTCGCCACCCAGCCACGGCCCGACCCGGCCAAGGGTGCGGGTCGGGCCGCGCGGGCCCAGGAGTCGGTCGGGCCTCGGACAAGGCAGGCAGGTGGCGGCGACCCGAGCGGAAGGCAGGCGGTCCGGCAAGCGGGGAGCCCTGCCGCCCGCCCACCCGCTGCCCTTCCTCCGAAGCCCCCAGGCCCCCTCGGCCCGGCCGGGACCCGCCTGTCCCCTGCTGACCCCAAGCACCCGGCGCGAGGAGGGACCCCGGGCCGTGTGCTTCCGGCCGCATCTGGCCGCGCGACCGGGGCCTCTCCCGCTGCCCCCCACCCCCTCGCATCCCCCCACCCGCCCGCCACCCCCGTGGCCCGCCCTTCCCCTGGCCACGCCTCCCGTCGCCTCGCCTGCCTCCGCCGGGCCCCGCGGCCCCCCAGTCCCTCCCTGCTTTAGCCTCCGGTCGCCCTGCCGGCCGGCCGTGGCCCCCCTGGGCCCCGCGGGACTCGGATAGACCGCGGCGCGCCGCTGCGCGTCGGGCTCGTCCTAGGTGCCCCCGAGGCCCCCGGGTGCTTCCGACCCCCACTCCCGAGCCCGCGTCCCGGCGACGGCGGCCACCGGGGAGCCACGGCGCGCGCCGGCGGGGGACGTCCTGCCCACTGGCCGGTCAGGATCGCACGCCCGCTGGGGGTGCGGGTGGGGCTCCACTCCCAGGACGTGGCCTCGGAGCCGGGGGACTCCCGAGAGGCCCCGCGCGCGCGCCAGGGGGCGCTCCACCTGGCAGGAATGTCCGGGGCCAGGGCCGTGGGGCGGGCGCCGAGGCCCGGCTGCCCAGCTCCCGCGCGCGCTGTCCCGACGGGCGAACGGCAGGGCGGCACGTGGCTGGGGACGGCGACCGGGGCGGCGGCGGCGGCGGGGGCGGGCGGCCCAGACGCCAACCGCACCTCACGCCCGGCTGGCTGTGGGCAGGCTGCCCCGGGCCCTGGCCGTCCGGAGCCGACGGCCTGCAGGGCGTGCGTCGCCCTCCCCGCCCCGCACCCCGCCACGCCTCCGGCTCCACCCACGGACCACCGCATCCGGCCCAGGGCCCCGGCACGCCCCTCGGCGGACCCCCCTCCCCGGGAGGCCGGCTCCGCCGGCCCTGGCTCCTGAGGGTCTGCGTGTCCTCAAGGTCCCTCTCCCTGCCTCGGCACCCGCTATCCTCATCGACCCTGCCCCGCCCCGCCCCGCCCCGCCCTGCCCCCCGGAACTCGGAGACCGAGGCCGGCTAGTGGGCCGAGACGCCGCTTTCTCCTCCTCTCTCCCGACCCACTCCCCGCGGGGGGCACGAAGCCCCCCGAGGGGAAGCGGCCCACCCGCCCCGTATCTCTTCTCCTCCCGGTCCCCTAGCGGGCATCCCGGCACGCCCCCCGGGCGGGCCTGCAAAGCCGGGAAGGGTCGGCGGAACCCGAGAGGAGGAGGGCGGCCGAGCGGCCAAGTCGGGGCACAGGCCGGTGCGGGTGGAGGGTGGCGGGGCGGAGGCGGGGTGGGGGCGGCTCTCGAGGGCCCCCTGAGCCAAGGGCGTGCACCCGCCGGACGAGGACGCGGCTCCCGCGCCCAGGAGACGCTAGGGCGACACGGGGAGCGAGCCCCGCCGCCGCCGCCGCCGCCGCTTTCTCCTCCTCTCTCCCGACCCACTCCCCGCGGGGGGCACGAAGCCCCCCGAGGGGAAGCGGCCCACCCGCCCCGTATCTCTTCTCCTCCCGGTCCCCTAGCGGGCATCCCGGCACGCCCCCCGGGCGGGCCTGCAAAGCCGGGAAGGGTCGGCGGAACCCGAGAGGAGGAGGGCGGCCGAGCGGCCAAGTCGGGGCACAGGCCGGTGCGGGTGGAGGGTGGCGGGGCGGAGGCGGGGTGGGGCCCGCTCTCGAGGACCCCGAGGCCCTGCCGTGCCCCGCCCACCCCCGCCACCGACACGCCCACCCCCCGTTTGTGGGCCGGCACGGGAGCCAGCGGAGGGGCGGCGGGCGAGGGCCGTGGGGGCGGGGTGGTGTCGGTCAGGAAGCGCCGCGACCCGCCCGTCTCTCGGCTTCCCGGGCCGGGAGGGCCGCCGGCTGGGCCCCTGGGACGGGCCTCCTGGCGCGGGTGTGCACGCGCCCGTGTGTCCCTGGGCCCCGCGCTCGGCGCGCGCAAAAGAGAGGAGGCACAAAAGCCTACAGCACCCGGTATTCCCAGGCGGTCTCCCATCCAAGTACTAACCAGGCCCGACCCTGCTTAGCTTCCGAGATCAGACGAGATCGGGCGCGTTCAGGGTGGTATGGCCGTAGACGTCAGCGGCCGCCGCCGCTCGCCCTAAGAGCCTGCTCGGCCGCCCTACTCGCCGCAGCCGCCCCAGGCGCCGCAGCCAGCCGCCAGCTTTCGCCACCCAGCCACGGCCCGACCCGGCCAAGGGTGCGGGTCGGGCCGCGCGGGCCCAGGAGTCGGTCGGGCCTCGGACAAGGCAGGCAGGTGGCGGCGACCCGAGCGGAAGGCAGGCGGTCCGGCAAGCGGGGAGCCCTGCCGCCCGCCCACCCGCTGCCCTTCCTCCGAAGCCCCCAGGCCCCCTCGGCCCGGCCGGGACCCGCCTGTCCCCTGCTGACCCCAAGCACCCGGCGCGAGGAGGGACCCCGGGCCGTGTGCTTCCGGCCGCATCTGGCCGCGCGACCGGGGCCTCTCCCGCTGCCCCCCACCCCCTCGCATCCCCCCACCCGCCCGCCACCCCCGTGGCCCGCCCTTCCCCTGGCCACGCCTCCCGTCGCCTCGCCTGCCTCCGCCGGGCCCCGCGGCCCCCCAGTCCCTCCCTGCTTTAGCCTCCGGTCGCCCTGCCGGCCGGCCGTGGCCCCCCTGGGCCCCGCGGGACTCGGATAGACCGCGGCGCGCCGCTGCGCGTCGGGCTCGTCCTAGGTGCCCCCGAGGCCCCCGGGTGCTTCCGACCCCCACTCCCGAGCCCGCGTCCCGGCGACGGCGGCCACCGGGGAGCCACGGCGCGCGCCGGCGGGGGACGTCCTGCCCACTGGCCGGTCAGGATCGCACGCCCGCTGGGGGTGCGGGTGGGGCTCCACTCCCAGGACGTGGCCTCGGAGCCGGGGGACTCCCGAGAGGCCCCGCGCGCGCGCCAGGGGGCGCTCCACCTGGCAGGAATGTCCGGGGCCAGGGCCGTGGGGCGGGCGCCGAGGCCCGGCTGCCCAGCTCCCGCGCGCGCTGTCCCGACGGGCGAACGGCAGGGCGGCACGTGGCTGGGGACGGCGACCGGGGCGGCGGCGGCGGCGGGGGCGGGCGGCCCAGACGCCAACCGCACCTCACGCCCGGCTGGCTGTGGGCAGGCTGCCCCGGGCCCTGGCCGTCCGGAGCCGACGGCCTGCAGGGCGTGCGTCGCCCTCCCCGCCCCGCACCCCGCCACGCCTCCGGCTCCACCCACGGACCACCGCATCCGGCCCAGGGCCCCGGCACGCCCCTCGGCGGACCCCCCTCCCCGGGAGGCCGGCTCCGCCGGCCCTGGCTCCTGAGGGTCTGCGTGTCCTCAAGGTCCCTCTCCCTGCCTCGGCACCCGCTATCCTCATCGACCCTGCCCCGCCCCGCCCCGCCCCGCCCTGCCCCCCGGAACTCGGAGACCGAGGCCGGCTAGTGGGCCGAGACGCCGCTTTCTCCTCCTCTCTCCCGACCCACTCCCCGCGGGGGGCACGAAGCCCCCCGAGGGGAAGCGGCCCACCCGCCCCGTATCTCTTCTCCTCCCGGTCCCCTAGCGGGCATCCCGGCACGCCCCCCGGGCGGGCCTGCAAAGCCGGGAAGGGTCGGCGGAACCCGAGAGGAGGAGGGCGGCCGAGCGGCCAAGTCGGGGCACAGGCCGGTGCGGGTGGAGGGTGGCGGGGCGGAGGCGGGGTGGGGGCGGCTCTCGAGGGCCCCCTGAGCCAAGGGCGTGCACCCGCCGGACGAGGACGCGGCTCCCGCGCCCAGGAGACGCTAGGGCGACACGGGGAGCGAGCCCCGCCGCCGCCGCCGCCGCCGCTTTCTCCTCCTCTCTCCCGACCCACTCCCCGCGGGGGGCACGAAGCCCCCCGAGGGGAAGCGGCCCACCCGCCCCGTATCTCTTCTCCTCCCGGTCCCCTAGCGGGCATCCCGGCACGCCCCCCGGGCGGGCCTGCAAAGCCGGGAAGGGTCGGCGGAACCCGAGAGGAGGAGGGCGGCCGAGCGGCCAAGTCGGGGCACAGGCCGGTGCGGGTGGAGGGTGGCGGGGCGGAGGCGGGGTGGGGCCCGCTCTCGAGGACCCCGAGGCCCTGCCGTGCCCCGCCCACCCCCGCCACCGACACGCCCACCCCCCGTTTGTGGGCCGGCACGGGAGCCAGCGGAGGGGCGGCGGGCGAGGGCCGTGGGGGCGGGGTGGTGTCGGTCAGGAAGCGCCGCGACCCGCCCGTCTCTCGGCTTCCCGGGCCGGGAGGGCCGCCGGCTGGGCCCCTGGGACGGGCCTCCTGGCGCGGGTGTGCACGCGCCCGTGTGTCCCTGGGCCCCGCGCTCGGCGCGCGCAAAAGAGAGGAGGCACAAAAGCCTACAGCACCCGGTATTCCCAGGCGGTCTCCCATCCAAGTACTAACCAGGCCCGACCCTGCTTAGCTTCCGAGATCAGACGAGATCGGGCGCGTTCAGGGTGGTATGGCCGTAGACGTCAGCGGCCGCCGCCGCTCGCCCTAAGAGCCTGCTCGGCCGCCCTACTCGCCGCAGCCGCCCCAGGCGCCGCAGCCAGCCGCCAGCTTTCGCCACCCAGCCACGGCCCGACCCGGCCAAGGGTGCGGGTCGGGCCGCGCGGGCCCAGGAGTCGGTCGGGCCTCGGACAAGGCAGGCAGGTGGCGGCGACCCGAGCGGAAGGCAGGCGGTCCGGCAAGCGGGGAGCCCTGCCGCCCGCCCACCCGCTGCCCTTCCTCCGAAGCCCCCAGGCCCCCTCGGCCCGGCCGGGACCCGCCTGTCCCCTGCTGACCCCAAGCACCCGGCGCGAGGAGGGACCCCGGGCCGTGTGCTTCCGGCCGCATCTGGCCGCGCGACCGGGGCCTCTCCCGCTGCCCCCCACCCCCTCGCATCCCCCCACCCGCCCGCCACCCCCGTGGCCCGCCCTTCCCCTGGCCACGCCTCCCGTCGCCTCGCCTGCCTCCGCCGGGCCCCGCGGCCCCCCAGTCCCTCCCTGCTTTAGCCTCCGGTCGCCCTGCCGGCCGGCCGTGGCCCCCCTGGGCCCCGCGGGACTCGGATAGACCGCGGCGCGCCGCTGCGCGTCGGGCTCGTCCTAGGTGCCCCCGAGGCCCCCGGGTGCTTCCGACCCCCACTCCCGAGCCCGCGTCCCGGCGACGGCGGCCACCGGGGAGCCACGGCGCGCGCCGGCGGGGGACGTCCTGCCCACTGGCCGGTCAGGATCGCACGCCCGCTGGGGGTGCGGGTGGGGCTCCACTCCCAGGACGTGGCCTCGGAGCCGGGGGACTCCCGAGAGGCCCCGCGCGCGCGCCAGGGGGCGCTCCACCTGGCAGGAATGTCCGGGGCCAGGGCCGTGGGGCGGGCGCCGAGGCCCGGCTGCCCAGCTCCCGCGCGCGCTGTCCCGACGGGCGAACGGCAGGGCGGCACGTGGCTGGGGACGGCGACCGGGGCGGCGGCGGCGGCGGGGGCGGGCGGCCCAGACGCCAACCGCACCTCACGCCCGGCTGGCTGTGGGCAGGCTGCCCCGGGCCCTGGCCGTCCGGAGCCGACGGCCTGCAGGGCGTGCGTCGCCCTCCCCGCCCCGCACCCCGCCACGCCTCCGGCTCCACCCACGGACCACCGCATCCGGCCCCGGGCCCCGGCACGCCCCTCGGCGGACCCCCCTCCCCGGGAGGCCGGCTCCGCCGGCCCTGGCTCCTGAGGGTCTGCGTGTCCTCAAGGTCCCTCTCCCTGCCTCGGCACCCGCTATCCTCATCGACCCTGCCCCGCCCCGCCCCGCCCCGCCCTGCCCCCCGGAACTCGGAGACCGAGGCCGGCTAGTGGGCCGAGACGCCGCTTTCTCCTCCTCTCTCCCGACCCACTCCCCGCGGGGGGCACGAAGCCCCCCGAGGGGAAGCGGCCCACCCGCCCCGTATCTCTTCTCCTCCCGGTCCCCTAGCGGGCATCCCGGCACGCCCCCCGGGCGGGCCTGCAAAGCCGGGAAGGGTCGGCGGAACCCGAGAGGAGGAGGGCGGCCGAGCGGCCAAGTCGGGGCACAGGCCGGTGCGGGTGGAGGGTGGCGGGGCGGAGGCGGGGTGGGGGCGGCTCTCGAGGGCCCCCTGAGCCAAGGGCGTGCACCCGCCGGACGAGGACGCGGCTCCCGCGCCCAGGAGACGCTAGGGCGACACGGGGAGCGAGCCCCGCCGCCGCCGCCGCCGCCGCTTTCTCCTCCTCTCTCCCGACCCACTCCCCGCGGGGGGCACGAAGCCCCCCGAGGGGAAGCGGCCCACCCGCCCCGTATCTCTTCTCCTCCCGGTCCCCTAGCGGGCATCCCGGCACGCCCCCGGGCGGGCCTGCAAAGCCGGGAAGGGTCGGCGGAACCCGAGAGGAGGAGGGCGGCCGAGCGGCCAAGTCGGGGCACAGGCCGGTGCGGGTGGAGGGTGGCGGGGCGGAGGCGGGGTGGGGGCCGCTCTCGAGGACCCCGAGGCCCTGCCGTGCCCCGCCCACCCCCGCCACCGACACGCCCACCCCCCGTTTGTGGGCCGGCACGGGAGCCAGCGGAGGGGCGGCGGGCGAGGGCCGTGGGGGCGGGGTGGTGTCGGTCAGGAAGCGCCGCGACCCGCCCGTCTCTCGGCTTCCCGGGCCGGGAGGGCCGCCGGCTGGGCCCCTGGGACGGGCCTCCTGGCGCGGGTGTGCACGCGCCCGTGTGTCCCTGGGCCCCGCGCTCGGCGCGCGCAAAAGAGAGGAGGCACAAAAGCCTACAGCACCCGGTATTCCCAGGCGGTCTCCCATCCAAGTACTAACCAGGCCCGACCCTGCTTAGCTTCCGAGATCAGACGAGATCGGGCGCGTTCAGGGTGGTATGGCCGTAGACGTCAGCGGCCGCCGCCGCTCGCCCTAAGAGCCTGCTCGGCCGCCCTACTCGCCGCAGCCGCCCCAGGCGCCGCAGCCAGCCGCCAGCTTTCGCCACCCAGCCACGGCCCGACCCGGCCAAGGGTGCGGGTCGGGCCGCGCGGGCCCAGGAGTCGGTCGGGCCTCGGACAAGGCAGGCAGGTGGCGGCGACCCGAGCGGAAGGCAGGCGGTCCGGCAAGCGGGGAGCCCTGCCGCCCGCCCACCCGCTGCCCTTCCTCCGAAGCCCCCAGGCCCCCTCGGCCCGGCCGGGACCCGCCTGTCCCCTGCTGACCCCAAGCACCCGGCGCGAGGAGGGACCCCGGGCCGTGTGCTTCCGGCCGCATCTGGCCGCGCGACCGGGGCCTCTCCCGCTGCCCCCCACCCCCTCGCATCCCCCCACCCGCCCGCCACCCCCGTGGCCCGCCCTTCCCCTGGCCACGCCTCCCGTCGCCTCGCCTGCCTCCGCCGGGCCCCGCGGCCCCCCAGTCCCTCCCTGCTTTAGCCTCCGGTCGCCCTGCCGGCCGGCCGTGGCCCCCCTGGGCCCCGCGGGACTCGGATAGACCGCGGCGCGCCGCTGCGCGTCGGGCTCGTCCTAGGTGCCCCCGAGGCCCCCGGGTGCTTCCGACCCCCACTCCCGAGCCCGCGTCCCGGCGACGGCGGCCACCGGGGAGCCACGGCGCGCGCCGGCGGGGGACGTCCTGCCCACTGGCCGGTCAGGATCGCACGCCCGCTGGGGGTGCGGGTGGGGCTCCACTCCCAGGACGTGGCCTCGGAGCCGGGGGACTCCCGAGAGGCCCCGCGCGCGCGCCAGGGGGCGCTCCACCTGGCAGGAATGTCCGGGGCCAGGGCCGTGGGGCGGGCGCCGAGGCCCGGCTGCCCAGCTCCCGCGCGCGCTGTCCCGACGGGCGAACGGCAGGGCGGCACGTGGCTGGGGACGGCGACCGGGGCGGCGGCGGCGGCGGGGGCGGGCGGCCCAGACGCCAACCGCACCTCACGCCCGGCTGGCTGTGGGCAGGCTGCCCCGGGCCCTGGCCGTCCGGAGCCGACGGCCTGCAGGGCGTGCGTCGCCCTCCCCGCCCCGCACCCCGCCACGCCTCCGGCTCCACCCACGGACCACCGCATCCGGCCCCGGGCCCCGGCACGCCCCTCGGCGGACCCCCCTCCCCGGGAGGCCGGCTCCGCCGGCCCTGGCTCCTGAGGGTCTGCGTGTCCTCAAGGTCCCTCTCCCTGCCTCGGCACCCTCTATCCTCATCGACCCTGCCCCGCCCCGCCCCGCCCCGCCCCGCCCCCCGGAACTCGGAGACCGAGGCCGGCTTGTGGGCCGAGACGCCGCTTTCTCCTCCTCTCTCCCGACCCACTCCCCGCGGGGGGCACGAAGCCCCCCGAGGGGAAGCGGCCCACCCGCCCCGTATCTCTTCTCCTCCCGGTCCCCTAGCGGGCATCCCGGCACGCCCCCCGGGCGGGCCTGCAAAGCCGGGAAGGGTCGGCGGAACCCGAGAGGAGGAGGGCGGCCGAGCGGCCAAGTCGGGGCACAGGCCGGTGCGGGTGGAGGGTAGCGGGGCGGAGGCGGGGTGGGGGCGGCTCTCGAGGGCCCCCTGAGCCAAGGGCGTGCACCCGCCGGACGAGGACGCGGCTCCCGCGCCCAGGAGACGCTAGGGCGACACGGGGAGCGAGCCCCGCCGCCGCCGCCGCCGCCGCTTTCTCCTCCTCTCTCCCGACCCACTCCCCGCGGGGGGCACGAAGCCCCCCGTGGGGAAGCGGCCCACCCGCCCCGTATCTCTTCTCCTCCCGGACCCCTAGCGGGCATCCCGGCACGCCCCCCGGGCGGGCCTGCAAAGCCGGGAAGGGTCGGCGGAACCCGAGAGGAGGAGGGCGGCCGAGCGGCCAAGTCGGGGCACAGGCCGGTGCGGGTGGAGGGTGGCGGGGCGGAGGCGGGGTGGGGGCCGCTCTCGAGGACCCCGAGGCCCTGCCCTGCCCCGCCCACCCCCGCCACCGACACGCCCACCCCCCGTTTGTGGGCCGGCACGGGAGCCAGCGGAGGGGCGGCGGGCGAGGGCCGTGGGGGCGGGGTGGTGGCGGTCAGGAAGCGCCGCGACCCGCCCGTCTCTCGGCTTCCCGGGCCGGGAGGGCCGCCGGCTGGGCCCCTGGGACGGGCCTCCTGGCGCGGGTGTGCACGCGCCCGTGTGTCCCTGGGCCCCGCGCTCGGCGCGCGCAAAAGAGAGGAGGCACAAAAGCCTACAGCACCCGGTATTCCCAGGCGGTCTCCCATCCAAGTACTAACCAGGCCCGACCCTGCTTAGCTTCCGAGATCAGACGAGATCGGGCGCGTTCAGGGTGGTATGGCCGTAGACGTCAGCGGCCGCCGCCGCTCGCCCTAAGAGCCTGCTCGGCCGCCCTACTCGCCGCAGCCGCCCCAGGCGCCGCAGCCAGCCGCCAGCTTTCGCCACCCAGCCACGGCCCGACCCGGCCAAGGGTGCGGGTCGGGCCGCGCGGGCCCAGGAGTCGGTCGGGCCTCGGACAAGGCAGGCAGGTGGCGGCGACCCGAGCGGAAGGCAGGCGGTCCGGCAAGCGGGGAGCCCTGCCGCCCGCCCACCCGCTGCCCTTCCTCCGAAGCCCCCAGGCCCCCTCGGCCCGGCCGGGACCCGCCTGTCCCCTGCTGACCCCAAGCACCCGGCGCGAGGAGGGACCCCGGGCCGTGTGCTTCCGGCCGCATCTGGCCGCGCGACCGGGGCCTCTCCCGCTGCCCCCCACCCCCTCGCATCCCCCCACCCGCCCGCCACCCCCGTGGCCCGCCCTTCCCCTGGCCACGCCTCCCGTCGCCTCGCCTGCCTCCGCCGGGCCCCGCGGCCCCCCAGTCCCTCCCTGCTTTAGCCTCCGGTCGCCCTGCCGGCCGGCCGTGGCCCCCCTGGGCCCCGCGGGACTCGGATAGACCGCGGCGCGCCGCTGCGCGTCGGGCTCGTCCTAGGTGCCCCCGAGGCCCCCGGGTGCTTCCGACCCCGACTCCCGAGCCCGCGTCCCGGCGGCGGCGGCCACCGGGGAGCCACCGCGCGCGCCGGCGGGGGACGTCCTGCCCACTGGCCGGTCAGGATCGCACGCCCGCTGGGGGTGGGGGTGGGGCTCCACTCCCAGGACGTGGCCTCGGAGCCGGGGGACTCCCGAGAGGCCACGCGCGCGCGCCAGGGGGCGCTCCACCTGGCAGGAATGTCCGGGGCCAGGGCCGTGGGGCGGGCGCCGAGGCCCGGCTGCCCAGCTCCCGCGCGCGCTGTCCCGACGGGCGAACGGCAGGGCGGCACGTGGCTGGGGACGGCGACCGGGGCGGCGGCGGCGGCGGGGGCGGGCGGCCCAGACGCCAACCGCACCTCACGCCCGGCTGGCTGTGGGCAGGCTGCCCCGGGCCCTGGCCGTCCGGAGCCGACGGCCTGCAGGGCGTGCGTCGCCCTCCCCGCCCCGCACCCCGCCACGCCTCCGGCTCCACCCACGGACCACCGCATCCGGCCCCGGGCCCCGGCACGCCCCTCGGCGGACCCCCCTCCCCGGGAGGCCGGCTCCGCCGGCCCTGGCTCCTGAGGGTCTGCGTGTCCTCAAGGTCCCTCTCCCTGCCTCGGCACCCGCTATCCTCATCGACCCTGCCCCGCCCCGCCCCGCCCCGCCCCGCCCCCCGGAACTCGGAGACCGAGGCCGGCTTGTGGGCCGAGACGCCGCTTTCTCCTCCTCTCTCCCGACCCACTCCCCGCGGGGGGCACGAAGCCCCCCGAGGGGAAGCGGCCCACCCGCCCCGTATCTCTTCTCCTCCCGGTCCCCTAGCGGGCATCCCGGCACGCCCCCCGGGCGGGCCTGCAAAGCCGGGAAGGGTCGGCGGAACCCGAGAGGAGGAGGGCGGCCGAGCGGCCAAGTCGGGGCACAGGCCGGTGCGGGTGGAGGGTGGCGGGGCGGAGGCGGGGTGGGGGCCGCTCTCGAGGACCCCGAGGCCCTGCCGTGCCCCGCCCACCCCCGCCACCGACACGCCCACCCCCCGTTTGTGGGCCGGCACGGGAGCCAGCGGAGGGGCGGCGGGCGAGGGCCGTGGGGGCGGGGTGGTGTCGGTCAGGAAGCGCCGCGACCCGCCCGTCTCTCGGCTTCCCGGGCCGGGAGGGCCGCCGGCTGGGCCCCTGGGACGGGCCTCCTGGCGCGGGTGTGCACGCGCCCGTGTGTCCCTGGGCCCCGCGCTCGGCGCGCGCAAAAGAGAGGAGGCACAAAAGCCTACAGCACCCGGTATTCCCAGGCGGTCTCCCATCCAAGTACTAACCAGGCCCGACCCTGCTTAGCTTCCGAGATCAGACGAGATCGGGCGCGTTCAGGGTGGTATGGCCGTAGACGTCAGCGGCCGCCGCCGCTCGCCCTAAGAGCCTGCTCGGCCGCCCTACTCGCCGCAGCCGCCCCAGGCGCCGCAGCCAGCCGCCAGCTTTCGCCACCCAGCCACGGCCCGACCCGGCCAAGGGTGCGGGTCGGGCCGCGCGGGCCCAGGAGTCGGTCGGGCCTCGGACAAGGCAGGCAGGTGGCGGCGACCCGAGCGGAAGGCAGGCGGTCCGGCAAGCGGGGAGCCCTGCCGCCCGCCCACCCGCTGCCCTTCCTCCGAAGCCC
>JASCZL010000031.1:42500-75000 GCA_030035585.1 Dugong dugon
CCGCTATCCTCATCGACCCTGCCCCGCCCCGCCCCGCCCCGCCCTGCCCCCCGGAACTCGGAGACCGAGGCCGGCTAGTGGGCCGAGACGCCGCTTTCTCCTCCTCTCTCCCGACCCACTCCCCGCGGGGGGCACGAAGCCCCCCGAGGGGAAGCGGCCCACCCGCCCCGTATCTCTTCTCCTCCCGGTCCCCTAGCGGGCATCCCGGCACGCCCCCCGGGCGGGCCTGCAAAGCCGGGAAGGGTCGGCGGAACCCGAGAGGAGGAGGGCGGCCGAGCGGCCAAGTCGGGGCACAGGCCGGTGCGGGTGGAGGGTAGCGGGGCGGAGGCGGGGTGGGGGCGGCTCTCGAGGGCCCCCTGAGCCAAGGGCGTGCACCCGCCGGACGAGGACGCGGCTCCCGCGCCCAGGAGACGCTAGGGCGACACGGGGAGCGAGCCCCGCCGCCGCCGCCGCCGCCGCTTTCTCCTCCTCTCTCCCGACCCACTCCCCGCGGGGGGCACGAAGCCCCCCGTGGGGAAGCGGCCCACCCGCCCCGTATCTCTTCTCCTCCCGGACCCCTAGCGGGCATCCCGGCACGCCCCCCGGGCGGGCCTGCAAAGCCGGGAAGGGTCGGCGGAACCCGAGAGGAGGAGGGCGGCCGAGCGGCCAAGTCGGGGCACAGGCCGGTGCGGGTGGAGGGTGGCGGGGCGGAGGCGGGGTGGGGGCCGCTCTCGAGGACCCCGAGGCCCTGCCCTGCCCCGCCCACCCCCGCCACCGACACGCCCACCCCCCGTTTGTGGGCCGGCACGGGAGCCAGCGGAGGGGCGGCGGGCGAGGGCCGTGGGGGCGGGGTGGTGGCGGTCAGGAAGCGCCGCGACCCGCCCGTCTCTCGGCTTCCCGGGCCGGGAGGGCCGCCGGCTGGGCCCCTGGGACGGGCCTCCTGGCGCGGGTGTGCACGCGCCCGTGTGTCCCTGGGCCCCGCGCTCGGCGCGCGCAAAAGAGAGGAGGCACAAAAGCCTACAGCACCCGGTATTCCCAGGCGGTCTCCCATCCAAGTACTAACCAGGCCCGACCCTGCTTAGCTTCCGAGATCAGACGAGATCGGGCGCGTTCAGGGTGGTATGGCCGTAGACGTCAGCGGCCGCCGCCGCTCGCCCTAAGAGCCTGCTCGGCCGCCCTACTCGCCGCAGCCGCCCCAGGCGCCGCAGCCAGCCGCCAGCTTTCGCCACCCAGCCACGGCCCGACCCGGCCAAGGGTGCGGGTCGGGCCGCGCGGGCCCAGGAGTCGGTCGGGCCTCGGACAAGGCAGGCAGGTGGCGGCGACCCGAGCGGAAGGCAGGCGGTCCGGCAAGCGGGGAGCCCTGCCGCCCGCCCACCCGCTGCCCTTCCTCCGAAGCCCCCAGGCCCCCTCGGCCCGGCCGGGACCCGCCTGTCCCCTGCTGACCCCAAGCACCCGGCGCGAGGAGGGACCCCGGGCCGTGTGCTTCCGGCCGCATCTGGCCGCGCGACCGGGGCCTCTCCCGCTGCCCCCCACCCCCTCGCATCCCCCCACCCGCCCGCCACCCCCGTGGCCCGCCCTTCCCCTGGCCACGCCTCCCGTCGCCTCGCCTGCCTCCGCCGGGCCCCGCGGCCCCCCAGTCCCTCCCTGCTTTAGCCTCCGGTCGCCCTGCCGGCCGGCCGTGGCCCCCCTGGGCCCCGCGGGACTCGGATAGACCGCGGCGCGCCGCTGCGCGTCGGGCTCGTCCTAGGTGCCCCCGAGGCCCCCGGGTGCTTCCGACCCCGACTCCCGAGCCCGCGTCCCGGCGGCGGCGGCCACCGGGGAGCCACCGCGCGCGCCGGCGGGGGACGTCCTGCCCACTGGCCGGTCAGGATCGCACGCCCGCTGGGGGTGGGGGTGGGGCTCCACTCCCAGGACGTGGCCTCGGAGCCGGGGGACTCCCGAGAGGCCACGCGCGCGCGCCAGGGGGCGCTCCACCTGGCAGGAATGTCCGGGGCCAGGGCCGTGGGGCGGGCGCCGAGGCCCGGCTGCCCAGCTCCCGCGCGCGCTGTCCCGACGGGCGAACGGCAGGGCGGCACGTGGCTGGGGACGGCGACCGGGGCGGCGGCGGCGGCGGGGGCGGGCGGCCCAGACGCCAACCGCACCTCACGCCCGGCTGGCTGTGGGCAGGCTGCCCCGGGCCCTGGCCGTCCGGAGCCGACGGCCTGCAGGGCGTGCGTCGCCCTCCCCGCCCCGCACCCCGCCACGCCTCCGGCTCCACCCACGGACCACCGCATCCGGCCCCGGGCCCCGGCACGCCCCTCGGCGGACCCCCCTCCCCGGGAGGCCGGCTCCGCCGGCCCTGGCTCCTGAGGGTCTGCGTGTCCTCAAGGTCCCTCTCCCTGCCTCGGCACCCGCTATCCTCATCGACCCTGCCCCGCCCCGCCCCGCCCCGCCCCGCCCCCCGGAACTCGGAGACCGAGGCCGGCTTGTGGGCCGAGACGCCGCTTTCTCCTCCTCTCTCCCGACCCACTCCCCGCGGGGGGCACGAAGCCCCCCGAGGGGAAGCGGCCCACCCGCCCCGTATCTCTTCTCCTCCCGGTCCCCTAGCGGGCATCCCGGCACGCCCCCCGGGCGGGCCTGCAAAGCCGGGAAGGGTCGGCGGAACCCGAGAGGAGGAGGGCGGCCGAGCGGCCAAGTCGGGGCACAGGCCGGTGCGGGTGGAGGGTGGCGGGGCGGAGGCGGGGTGGGGGCCGCTCTCGAGGACCCCGAGGCCCTGCCGTGCCCCGCCCACCCCCGCCACCGACACGCCCACCCCCCGTTTGTGGGCCGGCACGGGAGCCAGCGGAGGGGCGGCGGGCGAGGGCCGTGGGGGCGGGGTGGTGGCGGTCAGGAAGCGCCGCGACCCGCCCGTCTCTCGGCTTCCCGGGCCGGGAGGGCCGCCGGCTGGGCCCCTGGGACGGGCCTCCTGGCGCGGGTGTGCACGCGCCCGTGTGTCCCTGGGCCCCGCGCTCGGCGCGCGCAAAAGAGAGGAGGCACAAAAGCCTACAGCACCCGGTATTCCCAGGCGGTCTCCCATCCAAGTACTAACCAGGCCCGACCCTGCTTAGCTTCCGAGATCAGACGAGATCGGGCGCGTTCAGGGTGGTATGGCCGTAGACGTCAGCGGCCGCCGCCGCTCGCCCTAAGAGCCTGCTCGGCCGCCCTACTCGCCGCAGCCGCCCCAGGCGCCGCAGCCAGCCGCCAGCTTTCGCCACCCAGCCACGGCCCGACCCGGCCAAGGGTGCGGGTCGGGCCGCGCGGGCCCAGGAGTCGGTCGGGCCTCGGACAAGGCAGGCAGGTGGCGGCGACCCGAGCGGAAGGCAGGCGGTCCGGCAAGCGGGGAGCCCTGCCGCCCGCCCACCCGCTGCCCTTCCTCCGAAGCCCCCAGGCCCCCTCGGCCCGGCCGGGACCCGCCTGTCCCCTGCTGACCCCAAGCACCCGGCGCGAGGAGGGACCCCGGGCCGTGTGCTTCCGGCCGCATCTGGCCGCGCGACCGGGGCCTCTCCCGCTGCCCCCCACCCCCTCGCATCCCCCCACCCGCCCGCCACCCCCGTGGCCCGCCCTTCCCCTGGCCACGCCTCCCGTCGCCTCGCCTGCCTCCGCCGGGCCCCGCGGCCCCCCAGTCCCTCCCTGCTTTAGCCTCCGGTCGCCCTGCCGGCCGGCCGTGGCCCCCCTGGGCCCCGCGGGACTCGGATAGACCGCGGCGCGCCGCTGCGCGTCGGGCTCGTCCTAGGTGCCCCCGAGGCCCCCGGGTGCTTCCGACCCCCACTCCCGAGCCCGCGTCCCGGCGACGGCGGCCACCGGGGAGCCACGGCGCGCGCCGGCGGGGGACGTCCTGCCCACTGGCCGGTCAGGATCGCACGCCCGCTGGGGGTGCGGGTGGGGCTCCACTCCCAGGACGTGGCCTCGGAGCCGGGGGACTCCCGAGAGGCCCCGCGCGCGCGCCAGGGGGCGCTCCACCTGGCAGGAATGTCCGGGGCCAGGGCCGTGGGGCGGGCGCCGAGGCCCGGCTGCCCAGCTCCCGCGCGCGCTGTCCCGACGGGCGAACGGCAGGGCGGCACGTGGCTGGGGACGGCGACCGGGGCGGCGGCGGCGGCGGGGGCGGGCGGCCCAGACGCCAACCGCACCTCACGCCCGGCTGGCTGTGGGCAGGCTGCCCCGGGCCCTGGCCGTCCGGAGCCGACGGCCTGCAGGGCGTGCGTCGCCCTCCCCGCCCCGCACCCCGCCACGCCTCCGGCTCCACCCACGGACCACCGCATCCGGCCCCGGGCCCCGGCACGCCCCTCGGCGGACCCCCCTCCCCGGGAGGCCGGCTCCGCCGGCCCTGGCTCCTGAGGGTCTGCGTGTCCTCAAGGTCCCTCTCCCTGCCTCGGCACCCTCTATCCTCATCGACCCTGCCCCGCCCCGCCCCGCCCCGCCCCGCCCCCCGGAACTCGGAGACCGAGGCCGGCTTGTGGGCCGAGACGCCGCTTTCTCCTCCTCTCTCCCGACCCACTCCCCGCGGGGGGCACGAAGCCCCCCGAGGGGAAGCGGCCCACCCGCCCCGTATCTCTTCTCCTCCCGGTCCCCTAGCGGGCATCCCGGCACGCCCCCCGGGCGGGCCTGCAAAGCCGGGAAGGGTCGGCGGAACCCGAGAGGAGGAGGGCGGCCGAGCGGCCAAGTCGGGGCACAGGCCGGTGCGGGTGGAGGGTAGCGGGGCGGAGGCGGGGTGGGGGCGGCTCTCGAGGGCCCCCTGAGCCAAGGGCGTGCACCCGCCGGACGAGGACGCGGCTCCCGCGCCCAGGAGACGCTAGGGCGACACGGGGAGCGAGCCCCGCCGCCGCCGCCGCCGCCGCTTTCTCCTCCTCTCTCCCGACCCACTCCCCGCGGGGGGCACGAAGCCCCCCGTGGGGAAGCGGCCCACCCGCCCCGTATCTCTTCTCCTCCCGGACCCCTAGCGGGCATCCCGGCACGCCCCCCGGGCGGGCCTGCAAAGCCGGGAAGGGTCGGCGGAACCCGAGAGGAGGAGGGCGGCCGAGCGGCCAAGTCGGGGCACAGGCCGGTGCGGGTGGAGGGTGGCGGGGCGGAGGCGGGGTGGGGGCCGCTCTCGAGGACCCCGAGGCCCTGCCCTGCCCCGCCCACCCCCGCCACCGACACGCCCACCCCCCGTTTGTGGGCCGGCACGGGAGCCAGCGGAGGGGCGGCGGGCGAGGGCCGTGGGGGCGGGGTGGTGGCGGTCAGGAAGCGCCGCGACCCGCCCGTCTCTCGGCTTCCCGGGCCGGGAGGGCCGCCGGCTGGGCCCCTGGGACGGGCCTCCTGGCGCGGGTGTGCACGCGCCCGTGTGTCCCTGGGCCCCGCGCTCGGCGCGCGCAAAAGAGAGGAGGCACAAAAGCCTACAGCACCCGGTATTCCCAGGCGGTCTCCCATCCAAGTACTAACCAGGCCCGACCCTGCTTAGCTTCCGAGATCAGACGAGATCGGGCGCGTTCAGGGTGGTATGGCCGTAGACGTCAGCGGCCGCCGCCGCTCGCCCTAAGAGCCTGCTCGGCCGCCCTACTCGCCGCAGCCGCCCCAGGCGCCGCAGCCAGCCGCCAGCTTTCGCCACCCAGCCACGGCCCGACCCGGCCAAGGGTGCGGGTCGGGCCGCGCGGGCCCAGGAGTCGGTCGGGCCTCGGACAAGGCAGGCAGGTGGCGGCGACCCGAGCGGAAGGCAGGCGGTCCGGCAAGCGGGGAGCCCTGCCGCCCGCCCACCCGCTGCCCTTCCTCCGAAGCCCCCAGGCCCCCTCGGCCCGGCCGGGACCCGCCTGTCCCCTGCTGACCCCAAGCACCCGGCGCGAGGAGGGACCCCGGGCCGTGTGCTTCCGGCCGCATCTGGCCGCGCGACCGGGGCCTCTCCCGCTGCCCCCCACCCCCTCGCATCCCCCCACCCGCCCGCCACCCCCGTGGCCCGCCCTTCCCCTGGCCACGCCTCCCGTCGCCTCGCCTGCCTCCGCCGGGCCCCGCGGCCCCCCAGTCCCTCCCTGCTTTAGCCTCCGGTCGCCCTGCCGGCCGGCCGTGGCCCCCCTGGGCCCCGCGGGACTCGGATAGACCGCGGCGCGCCGCTGCGCGTCGGGCTCGTCCTAGGTGCCCCCGAGGCCCCCGGGTGCTTCCGACCCCGACTCCCGAGCCCGCGTCCCGGCGGCGGCGGCCACCGGGGAGCCACCGCGCGCGCCGGCGGGGGACGTCCTGCCCACTGGCCGGTCAGGATCGCACGCCCGCTGGGGGTGGGGGTGGGGCTCCACTCCCAGGACGTGGCCTCGGAGCCGGGGGACTCCCGAGAGGCCACGCGCGCGCGCCAGGGGGCGCTCCACCTGGCAGGAATGTCCGGGGCCAGGGCCGTGGGGCGGGCGCCGAGGCCCGGCTGCCCAGCTCCCGCGCGCGCTGTCCCGACGGGCGAACGGCAGGGCGGCACGTGGCTGGGGACGGCGACCGGGGCGGCGGCGGCGGCGGGGGCGGGCGGCCCAGACGCCAACCGCACCTCACGCCCGGCTGGCTGTGGGCAGGCTGCCCCGGGCCCTGGCCGTCCGGAGCCGACGGCCTGCAGGGCGTGCGTCGCCCTCCCCGCCCCGCACCCCGCCACGCCTCCGGCTCCACCCACGGACCACCGCATCCGGCCCCGGGCCCCGGCACGCCCCTCGGCGGACCCCCCTCCCCGGGAGGCCGGCTCCGCCGGCCCTGGCTCCTGAGGGTCTGCGTGTCCTCAAGGTCCCTCTCCCTGCCTCGGCACCCGCTATCCTCATCGACCCTGCCCCGCCCCGCCCCGCCCCGCCCCGCCCCCCGGAACTCGGAGACCGAGGCCGGCTTGTGGGCCGAGACGCCGCTTTCTCCTCCTCTCTCCCGACCCACTCCCCGCGGGGGGCACGAAGCCCCCCGAGGGGAAGCGGCCCACCCGCCCCGTATCTCTTCTCCTCCCGGTCCCCTAGCGGGCATCCCGGCACGCCCCCCGGGCGGGCCTGCAAAGCCGGGAAGGGTCGGCGGAACCCGAGAGGAGGAGGGCGGCCGAGCGGCCAAGTCGGGGCACAGGCCGGTGCGGGTGGAGGGTGGCGGGGCGGAGGCGGGGTGGGGGCCGCTCTCGAGGACCCCGAGGCCCTGCCGTGCCCCGCCCACCCCCGCCACCGACACGCCCACCCCCCGTTTGTGGGCCGGCACGGGAGCCAGCGGAGGGGCGGCGGGCGAGGGCCGTGGGGGCGGGGTGGTGGCGGTCAGGAAGCGCCGCGACCCGCCCGTCTCTCGGCTTCCCGGGCCGGGAGGGCCGCCGGCTGGGCCCCTGGGACGGGCCTCCTGGCGCGGGTGTGCACGCGCCCGTGTGTCCCTGGGCCCCGCGCTCGGCGCGCGCAAAAGAGAGGAGGCACAAAAGCCTACAGCACCCGGTATTCCCAGGCGGTCTCCCATCCAAGTACTAACCAGGCCCGACCCTGCTTAGCTTCCGAGATCAGACGAGATCGGGCGCGTTCAGGGTGGTATGGCCGTAGACGTCAGCGGCCGCCGCCGCTCGCCCTAAGAGCCTGCTCGGCCGCCCTACTCGCCGCAGCCGCCCCAGGCGCCGCAGCCAGCCGCCAGCTTTCGCCACCCAGCCACGGCCCGACCCGGCCAAGGGTGCGGGTCGGGCCGCGCGGGCCCAGGAGTCGGTCGGGCCTCGGACAAGGCAGGCAGGTGGCGGCGACCCGAGCGGAAGGCAGGCGGTCCGGCAAGCGGGGAGCCCTGCCGCCCGCCCACCCGCTGCCCTTCCTCCGAAGCCCCCAGGCCCCCTCGGCCCGGCCGGGACCCGCCTGTCCCCTGCTGACCCCAAGCACCCGGCGCGAGGAGGGACCCCGGGCCGTGTGCTTCCGGCCGCATCTGGCCGCGCGACCGGGGCCTCTCCCGCTGCCCCCCACCCCCTCGCATCCCCCCACCCGCCCGCCACCCCCGTGGCCCGCCCTTCCCCTGGCCACGCCTCCCGTCGCCTCGCCTGCCTCCGCCGGGCCCCGCGGCCCCCCAGTCCCTCCCTGCTTTAGCCTCCGGTCGCCCTGCCGGCCGGCCGTGGCCCCCCTGGGCCCCGCGGGACTCGGATAGACCGCGGCGCGCCGCTGCGCGTCGGGCTCGTCCTAGGTGCCCCCGAGGCCCCCGGGTGCTTCCGACCCCGACTCCCGAGCCCGCGTCCCGGCGGCGGCGGCCACCGGGGAGCCACCGCGCGCGCCGGCGGGGGACGTCCTGCCCACTGGCCGGTCAGGATCGCACGCCCGCTGGGGGTGGGGGTGGGGCTCCACTCCCAGGACGTGGCCTCGGAGCCGGGGGACTCCCGAGAGGCCACGCGCGCGCGCCAGGGGGCGCTCCACCTGGCAGGAATGTCCGGGGCCAGGGCCGTGGGGCGGGCGCCGAGGCCCGGCTGCCCAGCTCCCGCGCGCGCTGTCCCGACGGGCGAACGGCAGGGCGGCACGTGGCTGGGGACGGCGACCGGGGCGGCGGCGGCGGCGGGGGCGGGCGGCCCAGACGCCAACCGCACCTCACGCCCGGCTGGCTGTGGGCAGGCTGCCCCGGGCCCTGGCCGTCCGGAGCCGACGGCCTGCAGGGCGTGCGTCGCCCTCCCCGCCCCGCACCCCGCCACGCCTCCGGCTCCACCCACGGACCACCGCATCCGGCCCCGGGCCCCGGCACGCCCCTCGGCGGACCCCCCTCCCCGGGAGGCCGGCTCCGCCGGCCCTGGCTCCTGAGGGTCTGCGTGTCCTCAAGGTCCCTCTCCCTGCCTCGGCACCCGCTATCCTCATCGACCCTGCCCCGCCCCGCCCCGCCCCGCCCCGCCCCCCGGAACTCGGAGACCGAGGCCGGCTTGTGGGCCGAGACGCCGCTTTCTCCTCCTCTCTCCCGACCCACTCCCCGCGGGGGGCACGAAGCCCCCCGAGGGGAAGCGGCCCACCCGCCCCGTATCTCTTCTCCTCCCGGTCCCCTAGCGGGCATCCCGGCACGCCCCCCGGGCGGGCCTGCAAAGCCGGGAAGGGTCGGCGGAACCCGAGAGGAGGAGGGCGGCCGAGCGGCCAAGTCGGGGCACAGGCCGGTGCGGGTGGAGGGTGGCGGGGCGGAGGCGGGGTGGGGGCCGCTCTCGAGGACCCCGAGGCCCTGCCGTGCCCCGCCCACCCCCGCCACCGACACGCCCACCCCCCGTTTGTGGGCCGGCACGGGAGCCAGCGGAGGGGCGGCGGGCGAGGGCCGTGGGGGCGGGGTGGTGGCGGTCAGGAAGCGCCGCGACCCGCCCGTCTCTCGGCTTCCCGGGCCGGGAGGGCCGCCGGCTGGGCCCCTGGGACGGGCCTCCTGGCGCGGGTGTGCACGCGCCCGTGTGTCCCTGGGCCCCGCGCTCGGCGCGCGCAAAAGAGAGGAGGCACAAAAGCCTACAGCACCCGGTATTCCCAGGCGGTCTCCCATCCAAGTACTAACCAGGCCCGACCCTGCTTAGCTTCCGAGATCAGACGAGATTGGGCGCGTTCAGGGTGGTATGGCCGTAGACGTCAGCGGCCGCCGCCGCTCGCCCTAAGAGCCTGCTCGGCCGCCCTACTCGCCGCAGCCGCCCCAGGCGCCGCAGCCAGCCGCCAGCTTTCGCCACCCAGCCACGGCCCGACCCGGCCAAGGGTGCGGGTCGGGCCGCGCGGGCCCAGGAGTCGGTCGGGCCTCGGACAAGGCAGGCAGGTGGCGGCGACCCGAGCGGAAGGCAGGCGGTCCGGCAAGCGGGGAGCCCTGCCGCCCGCCCACCCGCTGCCCTTCCTCCGAAGCCCCCAGGCCCCCTCGGCCCGGCCGGGACCCGCCTGTCCCCTGCTGACCCCAAGCACCCGGCGCGAGGAGGGACCCCGGGCCGTGTGCTTCCGGCCGCATCTGGCCGCGCGACCGGGGCCTCTCCCGCTGCCCCCCACCCCCTCGCATCCCCCCACCCGCCCGCCACCCCCGTGGCCCGCCCTTCCCCTGGCCACGCCTCCCGTCGCCTCGCCTGCCTCCGCCGGGCCCCGCGGCCCCCCAGTCCCTCCCTGCTTTAGCCTCCGGTCGCCCTGCCGGCCGGCCGTGGCCCCCCTGGGCCCCGCGGGACTCGGATAGACCGCGGCGCGCCGCTGCGCGTCGGGCTCGTCCTAGGTGCCCCCGAGGCCCCCGGGTGCTTCCGACCCCCACTCCCGAGCCCGCGTCCCGGCGACGGCGGCCACCGGGGAGCCACGGCGCGCGCCGGCGGGGGACGTCCTGCCCACTGGCCGGTCAGGATCGCACGCCCGCTGGGGGTGCGGGTGGGGCTCCACTCCCAGGACGTGGCCTCGGAGCCGGGGGACTCCCGAGAGGCCCCGCGCGCGCGCCAGGGGGCGCTCCACCTGGCAGGAATGTCCGGGGCCAGGGCCGTGGGGCGGGCGCCGAGGCCCGGCTGCCCAGCTCCCGCGCGCGCTGTCCCGACGGGCGAACGGCAGGGCGGCACGTGGCTGGGGACGGCGACCGGGGCGGCGGCGGCGGCGGGGGCGGGCGGCCCAGACGCCAACCGCACCTCACGCCCGGCTGGCTGTGGGCAGGCTGCCCCGGGCCCTGGCCGTCCGGAGCCGACGGCCTGCAGGGCGTGCGTCGCCCTCCCCGCCCCGCACCCCGCCACGCCTCCGGCTCCACCCACGGACCACCGCATCCGGCCCCGGGCCCCGGCACGCCCCTCGGCGGACCCCCCTCCCCGGGAGGCCGGCTCCGCCGGCCCTGGCTCCTGAGGGTCTGCGTGTCCTCAAGGTCCCTCTCCCTGCCTCGGCACCCTCTATCCTCATCGACCCTGCCCCGCCCCGCCCCGCCCCGCCCCGCCCCCCGGAACTCGGAGACCGAGGCCGGCTTGTGGGCCGAGACGCCGCTTTCTCCTCCTCTCTCCCGACCCACTCCCCGCGGGGGGCACGAAGCCCCCCGAGGGGAAGCGGCCCACCCGCCCCGTATCTCTTCTCCTCCCGGTCCCCTAGCGGGCATCCCGGCACGCCCCCCGGGCGGGCCTGCAAAGCCGGGAAGGGTCGGCGGAACCCGAGAGGAGGAGGGCGGCCGAGCGGCCAAGTCGGGGCACAGGCCGGTGCGGGTGGAGGGTAGCGGGGCGGAGGCGGGGTGGGGGCGGCTCTCGAGGGCCCCCTGAGCCAAGGGCGTGCACCCGCCGGACGAGGACGCGGCTCCCGCGCCCAGGAGACGCTAGGGCGACACGGGGAGCGAGCCCCGCCGCCGCCGCCGCCGCCGCTTTCTCCTCCTCTCTCCCGACCCACTCCCCGCGGGGGGCACGAAGCCCCCCGTGGGGAAGCGGCCCACCCGCCCCGTATCTCTTCTCCTCCCGGACCCCTAGCGGGCATCCCGGCACGCCCCCCGGGCGGGCCTGCAAAGCCGGGAAGGGTCGGCGGAACCCGAGAGGAGGAGGGCGGCCGAGCGGCCAAGTCGGGGCACAGGCCGGTGCGGGTGGAGGGTGGCGGGGCGGAGGCGGGGTGGGGGCCGCTCTCGAGGACCCCGAGGCCCTGCCGTGCCCCGCCCACCCCCGCCACCGACACGCCCACCCCCCGTTTGTGGGCCGGCACGGGAGCCAGCGGAGGGGCGGCGGGCGAGGGCCGTGGGGGCGGGGTGGTGGCGGTCAGGAAGCGCCGCGACCCGCCCGTCTCTCGGCTTCCCGGGCCGGGAGGGCCGCCGGCTGGGCCCCTGGGACGGGCCTCCTGGCGCGGGTGTGCACGCGCCCGTGTGTCCCTGGGCCCCGCGCTCGGCGCGCGCAAAAGAGAGGAGGCACAAAAGCCTACAGCACCCGGTATTCCCAGGCGGTCTCCCATCCAAGTACTAACCAGGCCCGACCCTGCTTAGCTTCCGAGATCAGACGAGATCGGGCGCGTTCAGGGTGGTATGGCCGTAGACGTCAGCGGCCGCCGCCGCTCGCCCTAAGAGCCTGCTCGGCCGCCCTACTCGCCGCAGCCGCCCCAGGCGCCGCAGCCAGCCGCCAGCTTTCGCCACCCAGCCACGGCCCGACCCGGCCAAGGGTGCGGGTCGGGCCGCGCGGGCCCAGGAGTCGGTCGGGCCTCGGACAAGGCAGGCAGGTGGCGGCGACCCGAGCGGAAGGCAGGCGGTCCGGCAAGCGGGGAGCCCTGCCGCCCGCCCACCCGCTGCCCTTCCTCCGAAGCCCCCAGGCCCCCTCGGCCCGGCCGGGACCCGCCTGTCCCCTGCTGACCCCAAGCACCCGGCGCGAGGAGGGACCCCGGGCCGTGTGCTTCCGGCCGCATCTGGCCGCGCGACCGGGGCCTCTCCCGCTGCCCCCCACCCCCTCGCATCCCCCCACCCGCCCGCCACCCCCGTGGCCCGCCCTTCCCCTGGCCACGCCTCCCGTCGCCTCGCCTGCCTCCGCCGGGCCCCGCGGCCCCCCAGTCCCTCCCTGCTTTAGCCTCCGGTCGCCCTGCCGGCCGGCCGTGGCCCCCCTGGGCCCCGCGGGACTCGGATAGACCGCGGCGCGCCGCTGCGCGTCGGGCTCGTCCTAGGTGCCCCCGAGGCCCCCGGGTGCTTCCGACCCCGACTCCCGAGCCCGCGTCCCGGCGGCGGCGGCCACCGGGGAGCCACCGCGCGCGCCGGCGGGGGACGTCCTGCCCACTGGCCGGTCAGGATCGCACGCCCGCTGGGGGTGGGGGTGGGGCTCCACTCCCAGGACGTGGCCTCGGAGCCGGGGGACTCCCGAGAGGCCCCGCGCGCGCGCCAGAGGGCGCTCCACCTGGCAGGAATGTACGGGGCCAGGGCCGTGGGGCGGGCGCCGAGGCCCGGCTGCCCAGCTCCCGCGCGCGCTGTCCCGACGGGCGAACGGCAGGCGGCACGTGGCTGGGGACGGCGACCGGGGCGGCGGCGGCGGCGGGGGCGGGCGGCCCAGACGCGAACCGCACCTCACGCCCGGCTGGCTGTGGGCAGGCTGCCCCGGGCCCTGGCCGTCCGGAGCCGACGGCCTGCAGGGCGTGCGTCGCCCTCCCCGCCCCGCACCCCGCCACGCCTCCGGCTCCACCCACGGACCACCGCATCCGGCCCCGGGCCCCGGCAAGCCCCTCGGCGGACCCCCCTCCCCGGGAGGCCGGCTCCGCCGGCCCTGGCTCCTGAGGGTCTGCGTGTCCTCAAGGTCCCTCTCCCTGCCTCGGCACCCGCTATCCTCATCGACCCTGCCCCGCCCCGCCCCGCCCCGCCCCGCCCCCCGGAACTCGGAGACCGAGGCCGGCTTGTGGGCCGAGACGCCGCTTTCTCCTCCTCTCTCCCGACCCACTCCCCGCGGGGGGCACGAAGCCCCCCGAGGGGAAGCGGCCCACCCGCCCCGTATCTCTTCTCCTCCCGGTCCCCTAGCGGGCATCCCGGCACGCCCCCCGGGCGGGCCTGCAAAGCCGGGAAGGGTCGGCGGAACCCGAGAGGAGGAGGGCGGCCGAGCGGCCAAGTCGGGGCACAGGCCGGTGCGGGTGGAGGGTGGCGGGGCGGAGGCGGGGTGGGGGCGGCTCTCGAGGGCCCCCTGAGCCAAGGGCGTGCACCCGCCGGACGAGGACGCGGCTCCCGCGCCCAGGAGACGCTAGGGCGACACGGGGAGCGAGCCCCGCCGCCGCCGCCGCCGCCGCTTTCTCCTCCTCTCTCCCGACCCACTCCCCGCGGGGGGCACGAAGCCCCCCGTGGGGAAGCGGCCCACCCGCCCCGTATCTCTTCTCCTCCCGGTCCCCTAGCGGGCATCCCGGCACGCCGCCCGGGCGGGCCTGCAAAGCCGGGAAGGGTCGGCGGAACCCGAGAGGAGGAGGGCGGCCGAGCGGCCAAGTCGGGGCACAGGCCGGTGCGGGTGGAGGGTGGCGGGGCGGAGGCGGGGTGGGGGCCGCTCTCGAGGACCCCGAGGCCCTGCCCTGCCCCGCCCACCCCCGCCACCGACACGCCCACCCCCCGTTTGTGGGCCGGCACGGGAGCCAGCGGAGGGGCGGCGGGCGAGGGCCGTGGGGGCGGGGTGGTGTCGGTCAGGAAGCGCCGCGACCCGCCCGTCTCTCGGCTTCCCGGGCCGGGAGGGCCGCCGGCTGGGCCCCTGGGACGGGCCTCCTGGCGCGGGTGTGCACGCGCCCGTGTGTCCCTGGGCCCCGCGCTCGGCGCGCGCAAAAGAGAGGAGGCACAAAAGCCTACAGCACCCGGTATTCCCAGGCGGTCTCCCATCCAAGTACTAACCAGGCCCGACCCTGCTTAGCTTCCGAGATCAGACGAGATCGGGCGCGTTCAGGGTGGTATGGCCGTAGACGTCAGCGGCCGCCGCCGCTCGCCCTAAGAGCCTGCTCGGCCGCCCTACTCGCCGCAGCCGCCCCAGGCGCCGCAGCCAGCCGCCAGCTTTCGCCACCCAGCCACGGCCCGACCCGGCCAAGGGTGCGGGTCGGGCCGCGCGGGCCCAGGAGTCGGTCGGGCCTCGGACAAGGCAGGCAGGTGGCGGCGACCCGAGCGGAAGGCAGGCGGTCCGGCAAGCGGGGAGCCCTGCCGCCCGCCCACCCGCTGCCCTTCCTCCGAAGCCCCCAGGCCCCCTCGGCCCGGCCGGGACCCGCCTGTCCCCTGCTGACCCCAAGCACCCGGCGCGAGGAGGGACCCCGGGCCGTGTGCTTCCGGCCGCATCTGGCCGCGCGACCGGGGCCTCTCCCGCTGCCCCCCACCCCCTCGCATCCCCCCACCCGCCCGCCACCCCCGTGGCCCGCCCTTCCCCTGGCCACGCCTCCCGTCGCCTCGCCTGCCTCCGCCGGGCCCCGCGGCCCCCCAGTCCCTCCCTGCTTTAGCCTCCGGTCGCCCTGCCGGCCGGCCGTGGCCCCCCTGGGCCCCGCGGGACTCGGATAGACCGCGGCGCGCCGCTGCGCGTCGGGCTCGTCCTAGGTGCCCCCGAGGCCCCCGGGTGCTTCCGACCCCGACTCCCGAGCCCGCGTCCCGGCGGCGGCGGCCACCGGGGAGCCACCGCGCGCGCCGGCGGGGGACGTCCTGCCCACTGGCCGGTCAGGATCGCACGCCCGCTGGGGGTGGGGGTGGGGCTCCACTCCCAGGACGTGGCCTCGGAGCCGGGGGACTCCCGAGAGGCCCCGCGCGCGCGCCAGGGGGCGCTCCACCTGGCAGGAATGTCCGGGGCCAGGGCCGTGGGGCGGGCGCCGAGGCCCGGCTGCCCAGCTCCCGCGCGCGCTGTCCCGACGGGCGAACGGCAGGGCGGCACGTGGCTGGGGACGGCGACCGGGGCGGCGGCGGCGGCGGCGGGGGCGGGCGGCCCAGACGCCAACCGCACCTCACGCCCGGCTGGCTGTGGGCAGGCTGCCCCGGGCCCTGGCCGTCCGGAGCCGACGGCCTGCAGGGCGTGCGTCGCCCTCCCCGCCCCGCACCCCGCCACGCCTCCGGCTCCACCCACGGACCACCGCATCCGGCCCCGGGCCCCGGCACGCCCCTCGGCGGACCCCCCTCCCCGGGAGGCCGGCTCCGCCGGCCCTGGCTCCTGAGGGTCTGCGTGTCCTCAAGGTCCCTCTCCCTGCCTCGGCACCCGCTATCCTCATCGACCCTGCCCCGCCCCGCCCCGCCCCGCCCTGCCCCCCGGAACTCGGAGACCGAGGCCGGCTAGTGGGCCGAGACGCCGCTTTCTCCTCCTCTCTCCCGACCCACTCCCCGCGGGGGGCACGAAGCCCCCCGAGGGGAAGCGGCCCACCCGCCCCGTATCTCTTCTCCTCCCGGTCCCCTAGCGGGCATCCCGGCACGCCCCCCGGGCGGGCCTGCAAAGCCGGGAAGGGTCGGCGGAACCCGAGAGGAGGAGGGCGGCCGAGCGGCCAAGTCGGGGCACAGGCCGGTGCGGGTGGAGGGTAGCGGGGCGGAGGCGGGGTGGGGGCGGCTCTCGAGGGCCCCCTGAGCCAAGGGCGTGCACCCGCCGGACGAGGACGCGGCTCCCGCGCCCAGGAGACGCTAGGGCGACACGGGGAGCGAGCCCCGCCGCCGCCGCCGCCGCCGCTTTCTCCTCCTCTCTCCCGACCCACTCCCCGCGGGGGGCACGAAGCCCCCCGTGGGGAAGCGGCCCACCCGCCCCGTATCTCTTCTCCTCCCGGTCCCCTAGCGGGCATCCCGGCACGCCGCCCGGGCGGGCCTGCAAAGCCGGGAAGGGTCGGCGGAACCCGAGAAGAGGAGGGCGGCCGAGCGGCCAAGTCGGGGCACAGGCCGGTGCGGGTGGAGGGTGGCGGGGCGGAGGCGGGGTGGGGGCCGCTCTCGAGGACCCCGAGGCCCTGCCCTGCCCCGCCCACCCCCGCCACCGACACGCCCACCCCCCGTTTGTGGGCCGGCACGGGAGCCAGCGGAGGGGCGGCGGGCGAGGGCCGTGGGGGCGGGGTGGTGGCGGTCAGGAAGCGCCGCGACCCGCCCGTCTCTCGGCTTCCCGGGCCGGGAGGGCCGCCGGCTGGGCCCCTGGGACGGGCCTCCTGGCGCGGGTGTGCACGCGCCCGTGTGTCCCTGGGCCCCGCGCTCGGCGCGCGCAAAAGAGAGGAGGCACAAAAGCCTACAGCACCCGGTATTCCCAGGCGGTCTCCCATCCAAGTACTAACCAGGCCCGACCCTGCTTAGCTTCCGAGATCAGACGAGATCGGGCGCGTTCAGGGTGGTATGGCCGTAGACGTCAGCGGCCGCCGCGCTCGCCCTAAGAGCCTGCTCGGCCGCCCTACTCGCCGCAGCCGCCCCAGGCGCCGCAGCCAGCCGCCAGCTTTCGCCACCCAGCCACGGCCCGACCCGGCCAAGGGTGCGGGTCGGGCCGCGCGGGCCCAGGAGTCGGTCGGGCCTCGGACAAGGCAGGCAGGTGGCGGCGACCCGAGCGGAAGGCAGGCGGTCCGGCAAGCGGGGAGCCCTGCCGCCCGCCCACCCGCTGCCCTTCCTCCGAAGCCCCCAGGCCCCCTCGGCCCGGCCGGGACCCGCCTGTCCCCTGCTGACCCCAAGCACCCGGCGCGAGGAGGGACCCCGGGCCGTGTGCTTCCGGCCGCATCTGGCCGCGCGACCGGGGCCTCTCCCGCTGCCCCCCACCCCCTCGCATCCCCCCACCCGCCCGCCACCCCCGTGGCCCGCCCTTCCCCTGGCCACGCCTCCCGTCGCCTCGCCTGCCTCCGCCGGGCCCCGCGGCCCCCCAGTCCCTCCCTGCTTTAGCCTCCGGTCGCCCTGCCGGCCGGCCGTGGCCCCCCTGGGCCCCGCGGGACTCGGATAGACCGCGGCGCGCCGCTGCGCGTCGGGCTCGTCCTAGGTGCCCCCGAGGCCCCCGGGTGCTTCCGACCCCGACTCCCGAGCCCGCGTCCCGGCGGCGGCGGCCACCGGGGAGCCACCGCGCGCGCCGGCGGGGGACGTCCTGCCCACTGGCCGGTCAGGATCGCACGCCCGCTGGGGGTGGGGGTGGGGCTCCACTCCCAGGACGTGGCCTCGGAGCCGGGGGACTCCCGAGAGGCCCCGCGCGCGCGCCAGAGGGCGCTCCACCTGGCAGGAATGTACGGGGCCAGGGCCGTGGGGCGGGCGCCGAGGCCCGGCTGCCCAGCTCCCGCGCGCGCTGTCCCGACGGGCGAACGGCAGGCGGCACGTGGCTGGGGACGGCGACCGGGGCGGCGGCGGCGGCGGGGGCGGGCGGCCCAGACGCCAACCGCACCTCACGCCCGGCTGGCTGTGGGCAGGCTGCCCCGGGCCCTGGCCGTCCGGAGCCGACGGCCTGCAGGGCGTGCGTCGCCCTCCCCGCCCCGCACCCCGCCACGCCTCCGGCTCCACCCACGGACCACCGCATCCGGCCCCGGGCCCCGGCAAGCCCCTCGGCGGACCCCCCTCCCCGGGAGGCCGGCTCCGCCGGCCCTGGCTCCTGAGGGTCTGCGTGTCCTCAAGGTCCCTCTCCCTGCCTCGGCACCCGCTATCCTCATCGACCCTGCCCCGCCCCGCCCCGCCCCGCCCCGCCCCCCGGAACTCGGAGACCGAGGCCGGCTTGTGGGCCGAGACGCCGCTTTCTCCTCCTCTCTCCCGACCCACTCCCCGCGGGGGGCACGAAGCCCCCCGAGGGGAAGCGGCCCACCCGCCCCGTATCTCTTCTCCTCCCGGTCCCCTAGCGGGCATCCCGGCACGCCCCCCGGGCGGGCCTGCAAAGCCGGGAAGGGTCGGCGGAACCCGAGAGGAGGAGGGCGGCCGAGCGGCCAAGTCGGGGCACAGGCCGGTGCGGGTGGAGGGTGGCGGGGCGGAGGCGGGGTGGGGGCGGCTCTCGAGGGCCCCCTGAGCCAAGGGCGTGCACCCGCCGGACGAGGACGCGGCTCCCGCGCCCAGGAGACGCTAGGGCGACACGGGGAGCGAGCCCCGCCGCCGCCGCCGCCGCCGCTTTCTCCTCCTCTCTCCCGACCCACTCCCCGCGGGGGGCACGAAGCCCCCCGTGGGGAAGCGGCCCACCCGCCCCGTATCTCTTCTCCTCCCGGTCCCCTAGCGGGCATCCCGGCACGCCGCCCGGGCGGGCCTGCAAAGCCGGGAAGGGTCGGCGGAACCCGAGAGGAGGAGGGCGGCCGAGCGGCCAAGTCGGGGCACAGGCCGGTGCGGGTGGAGGGTGGCGGGGCGGAGGCGGGGTGGGGGCGGCTCTCGAGGGCCCCCTGAGCCAAGGGCGTGCACCCGCCGGACGAGGACGCGGCTCCCGCGCCCAGGAGACGCTAGGGCGACACGGGGAGCGAGCCCCGCCGCCGCCGCCGCCGCCGCTTTCTCCTCCTCTCTCCCGACCCACTCCCCGCGGGGGGCACGAAGCCCCCCGTGGGGAAGCGGCCCACCCGCCCCGTATCTCTTCTCCTCCCGGTCCCCTAGCGGGCATCCCGGCACGCCGCCCGGGCGGGCCTGCAAAGCCGGGAAGGGTCGGCGGAACCCGAGAGGAGGAGGGCGGCCGAGCGGCCAAGTCGGGGCACAGGCCGGTGCGGGTGGAGGGTGGCGGGGCGGAGGCGGGGTGGGGGCCGCTCTCGAGGACCCCGAGGCCCTGCCGTGCCCCGCCCACCCCCGCCACCGACACGCCCACCCCCCGTTTGTGGGCCGGCACGGGAGCCAGCGGAGGGGCGGCGGGCGAGGGCCGTGGGGGCGGGGTGGTGGCGGTCAGGAAGCGCCGCGACCCGCCCGTCTCTCGGCTTCCCGGGCCGGGAGGGCCGCCGGCTGGGCCCCTGGGACGGGCCTCCTGGCGCGGGTGTGCACGCGCCCGTGTGTCCCTGGGCCCCGCGCTCGGCGCGCGCAAAAGAGAGGAGGCACAAAAGCCTACAGCACCCGGTATTCCCAGGCGGTCTCCCATCCAAGTACTAACCAGGCCCGACCCTGCTTAGCTTCCGAGATCAGACGAGATCGGGCGCGTTCAGGGTGGTATGGCCGTAGACGTCAGCGGCCGCCGCCGCTCGCCCTAAGAGCCTGCTCGGCCGCCCTACTCGCCGCAGCCGCCCCAGGCGCCGCAGCCAGCCGCCAGCTTTCGCCACCCAGCCACGGCCCGACCCGGCCAAGGGTGCGGGTCGGGCCGCGCGGGCCCAGGAGTCGGTCGGGCCTCGGACAAGGCAGGCAGGTGGCGGCGACCCGAGCGGAAGGCAGGCGGTCCGGCAAGCGGGGAGCCCTGCCGCCCGCCCACCCGCTGCCCTTCCTCCGAAGCCCCCAGGCCCCCTCGGCCCGGCCGGGACCCGCCTGTCCCCTGCTGACCCCAAGCACCCGGCGCGAGGAGGGACCCCGGGCCGTGTGCTTCCGGCCGCATCTGGCCGCGCGACCGGGGCCTCTCCCGCTGCCCCCCACCCCCTCGCATCCCCCCACCCGCCCGCCACCCCCGTGGCCCGCCCTTCCCCTGGCCACGCCTCCCGTCGCCTCGCCTGCCTCCGCCGGGCCCCGCGGCCCCCCAGTCCCTCCCTGCTTTAGCCTCCGGTCCCCCTGCCGGCCGGCCGTGGCCCCCCTGGGCCCCGCGGGACTCGGATAGACCGCGGCGCGCCGCTGCGCGTCGGGCTCGTCCTAGGTGCCCCCGAGGCCCCCGGGTGCTTCCGACCCCGACTCCCGAGCCCGCGTCCCGGCGGCGGCGGCCACCGGGGAGCCACCGCGCGCGCCGGCGGGGGACGTCCTGCCCACTGGCCGGTCAGGATCGCACGCCCGCTGGGGGTGGGGGTGGGGCTCCACTCCCAGGACGTGGCCTCGGAGCCGGGGGACTCCCGAGAGGCCCCGCGCGCGCGCCAGGGGGCGCTCCACCTGGCAGGAATGTCCGGGGCCAGGGCCGTGGGGCGGGCGCCGAGGCCCGGCTGCCCAGCTCCCGCGCGCGCTGTCCCGACGGGCGAACGGCAGGGCGGCACGTGGCTGGGGACGGCGACCGGGGCGGCGGCGGCGGCGGCGGGGGCGGGCGGCCCAGACGCCAACCGCACCTCACGCCCGGCTGGCTGTGGGCAGGCTGCCCCGGGCCCTGGCCGTCCGGAGCCGACGGCCTGCAGGGCGTGCGTCGCCCTCCCCGCCCCGCACCCCGCCACGCCTCCGGCTCCACCCACGGACCACCGCATCCGGCCCAGGGCCCCGGCACGCCCCTCGGCGGACCCCCCTCCCCGGGAGGCCGGCTCCGCCGGCCCTGGCTCCTGAGGGTCTGCGTGTCCTCAAGGTCCCTCTCCCTGCCTCGGCACCCGCTATCCTCATCGACCCTGCCCCGCCCCGCCCCGCCCCGCCCTGCCCCCCGGAACTCGGAGACCGAGGCCGGCTAGTGGGCCGAGACGCCGCTTTCTCCTCCTCTCTCCCGACCCACTCCCCGCGGGGGGCACGAAGCCCCCCGAGGGGAAGCGGCCCACCCGCCCCGTATCTCTTCTCCTCCCGGTCCCCTAGCGGGCATCCCGGCACGCCCCCCGGGCGGGCCTGCAAAGCCGGGAAGGGTCGGCGGAACCCGAGAGGAGGAGGGCGGCCGAGCGGCCAAGTCGGGGCACAGGCCGGTGCGGGTGGAGGGTGGCGGGGCGGAGGCGGCGTGGGGGCGGCTCTCGAGGGCCCCCTGAGCCAAGGGCGTGCACCCGCCGGACGAGGACGCGGCTCCCGCGCCCAGGAGACGCTAGGGCGACACGGGGAGCGAGCCCCGCCGCCGCCGCCGCCGCCGCTTTCTCCTCCTCTCTCCCGACCCACTCCCCGCGGGGGGCACGAAGCCCCCCGAGGGGAAGCGGCCCACCCGCCCCGTATCTCTTCTCCTCCCGGTCCCCTAGCGGGCATCCCGGCACGCCCCCCGGGCGGGCCTGCAAAGCCGGGAAGGGTCGGCGGAACCCGAGAGGAGGAGGGCGGCCGAGCGGCCAAGTCGGGGCACAGGCCGGTGCGGGTGGAGGGTGGCGGGGCGGAGGCGGGGTGGGGCCCGCTCTCGAGGACCCCGAGGCCCTGCCGTGCCCCGCCCACCCCCGCCACCGACACGCCCACCCCCCGTTTGTGGGCCGGCACGGGAGCCAGCGGAGGGGCGGCGGGCGAGGGCCGTGGGGGCGGGGTGGTGTCGGTCAGGAAGCGCCGCGACCCGCCCGTCTCTCGGCTTCCCGGGCCGGGAGGGCCGCCGGCTGGGCCCCTGGGACGGGCCTCCTGGCGCGGGTGTGCACGCGCCCGTGTGTCCCTGGGCCCCGCGCTCGGCGCGCGCAAAAGAGAGGAGGCACAAAAGCCTACAGCACCCGGTATTCCCAGGCGGTCTCCCATCCAAGTACTAACCAGGCCCGACCCTGCTTAGCTTCCGAGATCAGACGAGATCGGGCGCGTTCAGGGTGGTATGGCCGTAGACGTCAGCGGCCGCCGCCGCTCGCCCTAAGAGCCTGCTCGGCCGCCCTACTCGCCGCAGCCGCCCCAGGCGCCGCAGCCAGCCGCCAGCTTTCGCCACCCAGCCACGGCCCGACCCGGCCAAGGGTGCGGGTCGGGCCGCGCGGGCCCAGGAGTCGGTCGGGCCTCGGACAAGGCAGGCAGGTGGCGGCGACCCGAGCGGAAGGCAGGCGGTCCGGCAAGCGGGGAGCCCTGCCGCCCGCCCACCCGCTGCCCTTCCTCCGAAGCCCCCAGGCCCCCTCGGCCCGGCCGGGACCCGCCTGTCCCCTGCTGACCCCAAGCACCCGGCGCGAGGAGGGACCCCGGGCCGTGTGCTTCCGGCCGCATCTGGCCGCGCGACCGGGGCCTCTCCCGCTGCCCCCCACCCCCTCGCATCCCCCCACCCGCCCGCCACCCCCGTGGCCCGCCCTTCCCCTGGCCACGCCTCCCGTCGCCTCGCCTGCCTCCGCCGGGCCCCGCGGCCCCCCAGTCCCTCCCTGCTTTAGCCTCCGGTCGCCCTGCCGGCCGGCCGTGGCCCCCCTGGGCCCCGCGGGACTCGGATAGACCGCGGCGCGCCGCTGCGCGTCGGGCTCGTCCTAGGTGCCCCCGAGGCCCCCGGGTGCTTCCGACCCCCACTCCCGAGCCCGCGTCCCGGCGACGGCGGCCACCGGGGAGCCACGGCGCGCGCCGGCGGGGGACGTCCTGCCCACTGGCCGGTCAGGATCGCACGCCCGCTGGGGGTGCGGGTGGGGCTCCACTCCCAGGACGTGGCCTCGGAGCCGGGGGACTCCCGAGAGGCCCCGCGCGCGCGCCAGGGGGCGCTCCACCTGGCAGGAATGTCCGGGGCCAGGGCCGTGGGGCGGGCGCCGAGGCCCGGCTGCCCAGCTCCCGCGCGCGCTGTCCCGACGGGCGAACGGCAGGGCGGCACGTGGCTGGGGACGGCGACCGGGGCGGCGGCGGCGGCGGGGGCGGGCGGCCCAGACGCCAACCGCACCTCACGCCCGGCTGGCTGTGGGCAGGCTGCCCCGGGCCCTGGCCGTCCGGAGCCGACGGCCTGCAGGGCGTGCGTCGCCCTCCCCGCCCCGCACCCCGCCACGCCTCCGGCTCCACCCACGGACCACCGCATCCGGCCCAGGGCCCCGGCACGCCCCTCGGCGGACCCCCCTCCCCGGGAGGCCGGCTCCGCCGGCCCTGGCTCCTGAGGGTCTGCGTGTCCTCAAGGTCCCTCTCCCTGCCTCGGCACCCGCTATCCTCATCGACCCTGCCCCGCCCCGCCCCGCCCCGCCCTGCCCCCCGGAACTCGGAGACCGAGGCCGGCTAGTGGGCCGAGACGCCGCTTTCTCCTCCTCTCTCCCGACCCACTCCCCGCGGGGGGCACGAAGCCCCCCGAGGGGAAGCGGCCCACCCGCCCCGTATCTCTTCTCCTCCCGGTCCCCTAGCGGGCATCCCGGCACGCCCCCCGGGCGGGCCTGCAAAGCCGGGAAGGGTCGGCGGAACCCGAGAGGAGGAGGGCGGCCGAGCGGCCAAGTCGGGGCACAGGCCGGTGCGGGTGGAGGGTGGCGGGGCGGAGGCGGGGTGGGGGCGGCTCTCGAGGGCCCCCTGAGCCAAGGGCGTGCACCCGCCGGACGAGGACGCGGCTCCCGCGCCCAGGAGACGCTAGGGCGACACGGGGAGCGAGCCCCGCCGCCGCCGCCGCCGCCGCTTTCTCCTCCTCTCTCCCGACCCACTCCCCGCGGGGGGCACGAAGCCCCCCGAGGGGAAGCGGCCCACCCGCCCCGTATCTCTTCTCCTCCCGGTCCCCTAGCGGGCATCCCGGCACGCCCCCCGGGCGGGCCTGCAAAGCCGGGAAGGGTCGGCGGAACCCGAGAGGAGGAGGGCGGCCGAGCGGCCAAGTCGGGGCACAGGCCGGTGCGGGTGGAGGGTGGCGGGGCGGAGGCGGGGTGGGGCCCGCTCTCGAGGACCCCGAGGCCCTGCCGTGCCCCGCCCACCCCCGCCACCGACACGCCCACCCCCCGTTTGTGGGCCGGCACGGGAGCCAGCGGAGGGGCGGCGGGCGAGGGCCGTGGGGGCGGGGTGGTGTCGGTCAGGAAGCGCCGCGACCCGCCCGTCTCTCGGCTTCCCGGGCCGGGAGGGCCGCCGGCTGGGCCCCTGGGACGGGCCTCCTGGCGCGGGTGTGCACGCGCCCGTGTGTCCCTGGGCCCCGCGCTCGGCGCGCGCAAAAGAGAGGAGGCACAAAAGCCTACAGCACCCGGTATTCCCAGGCGGTCTCCCATCCAAGTACTAACCAGGCCCGACCCTGCTTAGCTTCCGAGATCAGACGAGATCGGGCGCGTTCAGGGTGGTATGGCCGTAGACGTCAGCGGCCGCCGCCGCTCGCCCTAAGAGCCTGCTCGGCCGCCCTACTCGCCGCAGCCGCCCCAGGCGCCGCAGCCAGCCGCCAGCTTTCGCCACCCAGCCACGGCCCGACCCGGCCAAGGGTGCGGGTCGGGCCGCGCGGGCCCAGGAGTCGGTCGGGCCTCGGACAAGGCAGGCAGGTGGCGGCGACCCGAGCGGAAGGCAGGCGGTCCGGCAAGCGGGGAGCCCTGCCGCCCGCCCACCCGCTGCCCTTCCTCCGAAGCCCCCAGGCCCCCTCGGCCCGGCCGGGACCCGCCTGTCCCCTGCTGACCCCAAGCACCCGGCGCGAGGAGGGACCCCGGGCCGTGTGCTTCCGGCCGCATCTGGCCGCGCGACCGGGGCCTCTCCCGCTGCCCCCCACCCCCTCGCATCCCCCCACCCGCCCGCCACCCCCGTGGCCCGCCCTTCCCCTGGCCACGCCTCCCGTCGCCTCGCCTGCCTCCGCCGGGCCCCGCGGCCCCCCAGTCCCTCCCTGCTTTAGCCTCCGGTCGCCCTGCCGGCCGGCCGTGGCCCCCCTGGGCCCCGCGGGACTCGGATAGACCGCGGCGCGCCGCTGCGCGTCGGGCTCGTCCTAGGTGCCCCCGAGGCCCCCGGGTGCTTCCGACCCCCACTCCCGAGCCCGCGTCCCGGCGACGGCGGCCACCGGGGAGCCACGGCGCGCGCCGGCGGGGGACGTCCTGCCCACTGGCCGGTCAGGATCGCACGCCCGCTGGGGGTGCGGGTGGGGCTCCACTCCCAGGACGTGGCCTCGGAGCCGGGGGACTCCCGAGAGGCCCCGCGCGCGCGCCAGGGGGCGCTCCACCTGGCAGGAATGTCCGGGGCCAGGGCCGTGGGGCGGGCGCCGAGGCCCGGCTGCCCAGCTCCCGCGCGCGCTGTCCCGACGGGCGAACGGCAGGGCGGCACGTGGCTGGGGACGGCGACCGGGGCGGCGGCGGCGGCGGGGGCGGGCGGCCCAGACGCCAACCGCACCTCACGCCCGGCTGGCTGTGGGCAGGCTGCCCCGGGCCCTGGCCGTCCGGAGCCGACGGCCTGCAGGGCGTGCGTCGCCCTCCCCGCCCCGCACCCCGCCACGCCTCCGGCTCCACCCACGGACCACCGCATCCGGCCCCGGGCCCCGGCACGCCCCTCGGCGGACCCCCCTCCCCGGGAGGCCGGCTCCGCCGGCCCTGGCTCCTGAGGGTCTGCGTGTCCTCAAGGTCCCTCTCCCTGCCTCGGCACCCGCTATCCTCATCGACCCTGCCCCGCCCCGCCCCGCCCCGCCCTGCCCCCCGGAACTCGGAGACCGAGGCCGGCTAGTGGGCCGAGACGCCGCTTTCTCCTCCTCTCTCCCGACCCACTCCCCGCGGGGGGCACGAAGCCCCCCGAGGGGAAGCGGCCCACCCGCCCCGTATCTCTTCTCCTCCCGGTCCCCTAGCGGGCATCCCGGCACGCCCCCCGGGCGGGCCTGCAAAGCCGGGAAGGGTCGGCGGAACCCGAGAGGAGGAGGGCGGCCGAGCGGCCAAGTCGGGGCACAGGCCGGTGCGGGTGGAGGGTGGCGGGGCGGAGGCGGGGTGGGGGCGGCTCTCGAGGGCCCCCTGAGCCAAGGGCGTGCACCCGCCGGACGAGGACGCGGCTCCCGCGCCCAGGAGACGCTAGGGCGACACGGGGAGCGAGCCCCGCCGCCGCCGCCGCCGCCGCTTTCTCCTCCTCTCTCCCGACCCACTCCCCGCGGGGGGCACGAAGCCCCCCGAGGGGAAGCGGCCCACCCGCCCCGTATCTCTTCTCCTCCCGGTCCCCTAGCGGGCATCCCGGCACGCCCCCGGGCGGGCCTGCAAAGCCGGGAAGGGTCGGCGGAACCCGAGAGGAGGAGGGCGGCCGAGCGGCCAAGTCGGGGCACAGGCCGGTGCGGGTGGAGGGTGGCGGGGCGGAGGCGGGGTGGGGGCCGCTCTCGAGGACCCCGAGGCCCTGCCGTGCCCCGCCCACCCCCGCCACCGACACGCCCACCCCCCGTTTGTGGGCCGGCACGGGAGCCAGCGGAGGGGCGGCGGGCGAGGGCCGTGGGGGCGGGGTGGTGTCGGTCAGGAAGCGCCGCGACCCGCCCGTCTCTCGGCTTCCCGGGCCGGGAGGGCCGCCGGCTGGGCCCCTGGGACGGGCCTCCTGGCGCGGGTGTGCACGCGCCCGTGTGTCCCTGGGCCCCGCGCTCGGCGCGCGCAAAAGAGAGGAGGCACAAAAGCCTACAGCACCCGGTATTCCCAGGCGGTCTCCCATCCAAGTACTAACCAGGCCCGACCCTGCTTAGCTTCCGAGATCAGACGAGATCGGGCGCGTTCAGGGTGGTATGGCCGTAGACGTCAGCGGCCGCCGCCGCTCGCCCTAAGAGCCTGCTCGGCCGCCCTACTCGCCGCAGCCGCCCCAGGCGCCGCAGCCAGCCGCCAGCTTTCGCCACCCAGCCACGGCCCGACCCGGCCAAGGGTGCGGGTCGGGCCGCGCGGGCCCAGGAGTCGGTCGGGCCTCGGACAAGGCAGGCAGGTGGCGGCGACCCGAGCGGAAGGCAGGCGGTCCGGCAAGCGGGGAGCCCTGCCGCCCGCCCACCCGCTGCCCTTCCTCCGAAGCCCCCAGGCCCCCTCGGCCCGGCCGGGACCCGCCTGTCCCCTGCTGACCCCAAGCACCCGGCGCGAGGAGGGACCCCGGGCCGTGTGCTTCCGGCCGCATCTGGCCGCGCGACCGGGGCCTCTCCCGCTGCCCCCCACCCCCTCGCATCCCCCCACCCGCCCGCCACCCCCGTGGCCCGCCCTTCCCCTGGCCACGCCTCCCGTCGCCTCGCCTGCCTCCGCCGGGCCCCGCGGCCCCCCAGTCCCTCCCTGCTTTAGCCTCCGGTCGCCCTGCCGGCCGGCCGTGGCCCCCCTGGGCCCCGCGGGACTCGGATAGACCGCGGCGCGCCGCTGCGCGTCGGGCTCGTCCTAGGTGCCCCCGAGGCCCCCGGGTGCTTCCGACCCCCACTCCCGAGCCCGCGTCCCGGCGACGGCGGCCACCGGGGAGCCACGGCGCGCGCCGGCGGGGGACGTCCTGCCCACTGGCCGGTCAGGATCGCACGCCCGCTGGGGGTGCGGGTGGGGCTCCACTCCCAGGACGTGGCCTCGGAGCCGGGGGACTCCCGAGAGGCCCCGCGCGCGCGCCAGGGGGCGCTCCACCTGGCAGGAATGTCCGGGGCCAGGGCCGTGGGGCGGGCGCCGAGGCCCGGCTGCCCAGCTCCCGCGCGCGCTGTCCCGACGGGCGAACGGCAGGGCGGCACGTGGCTGGGGACGGCGACCGGGGCGGCGGCGGCGGCGGGGGCGGGCGGCCCAGACGCCAACCGCACCTCACGCCCGGCTGGCTGTGGGCAGGCTGCCCCGGGCCCTGGCCGTCCGGAGCCGACGGCCTGCAGGGCGTGCGTCGCCCTCCCCGCCCCGCACCCCGCCACGCCTCCGGCTCCACCCACGGACCACCGCATCCGGCCCCGGGCCCCGGCACGCCCCTCGGCGGACCCCCCTCCCCGGGAGGCCGGCTCCGCCGGCCCTGGCTCCTGAGGGTCTGCGTGTCCTCAAGGTCCCTCTCCCTGCCTCGGCACCCTCTATCCTCATCGACCCTGCCCCGCCCCGCCCCGCCCCGCCCCGCCCCCCGGAACTCGGAGACCGAGGCCGGCTTGTGGGCCGAGACGCCGCTTTCTCCTCCTCTCTCCCGACCCACTCCCCGCGGGGGGCACGAAGCCCCCCGAGGGGAAGCGGCCCACCCGCCCCGTATCTCTTCTCCTCCCGGTCCCCTAGCGGGCATCCCGGCACGCCCCCCGGGCGGGCCTGCAAAGCCGGGAAGGGTCGGCGGAACCCGAGAGGAGGAGGGCGGCCGAGCGGCCAAGTCGGGGCACAGGCCGGTGCGGGTGGAGGGTAGCGGGGCGGAGGCGGGGTGGGGGCGGCTCTCGAGGGCCCCCTGAGCCAAGGGCGTGCACCCGCCGGACGAGGACGCGGCTCCCGCGCCCAGGAGACGCTAGGGCGACACGGGGAGCGAGCCCCGCCGCCGCCGCCGCCGCCGCTTTCTCCTCCTCTCTCCCGACCCACTCCCCGCGGGGGGCACGAAGCCCCCCGTGGGGAAGCGGCCCACCCGCCCCGTATCTCTTCTCCTCCCGGACCCCTAGCGGGCATCCCGGCACGCCCCCCGGGCGGGCCTGCAAAGCCGGGAAGGGTCGGCGGAACCCGAGAGGAGGAGGGCGGCCGAGCGGCCAAGTCGGGGCACAGGCCGGTGCGGGTGGAGGGTGGCGGGGCGGAGGCGGGGTGGGGGCCGCTCTCGAGGACCCCGAGGCCCTGCCCTGCCCCGCCCACCCCCGCCACCGACACGCCCACCCCCCGTTTGTGGGCCGGCACGGGAGCCAGCGGAGGGGCGGCGGGCGAGGGCCGTGGGGGCGGGGTGGTGGCGGTCAGGAAGCGCCGCGACCCGCCCGTCTCTCGGCTTCCCGGGCCGGGAGGGCCGCCGGCTGGGCCCCTGGGACGGGCCTCCTGGCGCGGGTGTGCACGCGCCCGTGTGTCCCTGGGCCCCGCGCTCGGCGCGCGCAAAAGAGAGGAGGCACAAAAGCCTACAGCACCCGGTATTCCCAGGCGGTCTCCCATCCAAGTACTAACCAGGCCCGACCCTGCTTAGCTTCCGAGATCAGACGAGATCGGGCGCGTTCAGGGTGGTATGGCCGTAGACGTCAGCGGCCGCCGCCGCTCGCCCTAAGAGCCTGCTCGGCCGCCCTACTCGCCGCAGCCGCCCCAGGCGCCGCAGCCAGCCGCCAGCTTTCGCCACCCAGCCACGGCCCGACCCGGCCAAGGGTGCGGGTCGGGCCGCGCGGGCCCAGGAGTCGGTCGGGCCTCGGACAAGGCAGGCAGGTGGCGGCGACCCGAGCGGAAGGCAGGCGGTCCGGCAAGCGGGGAGCCCTGCCGCCCGCCCACCCGCTGCCCTTCCTCCGAAGCCCCCAGGCCCCCTCGGCCCGGCCGGGACCCGCCTGTCCCCTGCTGACCCCAAGCACCCGGCGCGAGGAGGGACCCCGGGCCGTGTGCTTCCGGCCGCATCTGGCCGCGCGACCGGGGCCTCTCCCGCTGCCCCCCACCCCCTCGCATCCCCCCACCCGCCCGCCACCCCCGTGGCCCGCCCTTCCCCTGGCCACGCCTCCCGTCGCCTCGCCTGCCTCCGCCGGGCCCCGCGGCCCCCCAGTCCCTCCCTGCTTTAGCCTCCGGTCGCCCTGCCGGCCGGCCGTGGCCCCCCTGGGCCCCGCGGGACTCGGATAGACCGCGGCGCGCCGCTGCGCGTCGGGCTCGTCCTAGGTGCCCCCGAGGCCCCCGGGTGCTTCCGACCCCGACTCCCGAGCCCGCGTCCCGGCGGCGGCGGCCACCGGGGAGCCACCGCGCGCGCCGGCGGGGGACGTCCTGCCCACTGGCCGGTCAGGATCGCACGCCCGCTGGGGGTGGGGGTGGGGCTCCACTCCCAGGACGTGGCCTCGGAGCCGGGGGACTCCCGAGAGGCCACGCGCGCGCGCCAGGGGGCGCTCCACCTGGCAGGAATGTCCGGGGCCAGGGCCGTGGGGCGGGCGCCGAGGCCCGGCTGCCCAGCTCCCGCGCGCGCTGTCCCGACGGGCGAACGGCAGGGCGGCACGTGGCTGGGGACGGCGACCGGGGCGGCGGCGGCGGCGGGGGCGGGCGGCCCAGACGCCAACCGCACCTCACGCCCGGCTGGCTGTGGGCAGGCTGCCCCGGGCCCTGGCCGTCCGGAGCCGACGGCCTGCAGGGCGTGCGTCGCCCTCCCCGCCCCGCACCCCGCCACGCCTCCGGCTCCACCCACGGACCACCGCATCCGGCCCCGGGCCCCGGCACGCCCCTCGGCGGACCCCCCTCCCCGGGAGGCCGGCTCCGCCGGCCCTGGCTCCTGAGGGTCTGCGTGTCCTCAAGGTCCCTCTCCCTGCCTCGGCACCCGCTATCCTCATCGACCCTGCCCCGCCCCGCCCCGCCCCGCCCCGCCCCCCGGAACTCGGAGACCGAGGCCGGCTTGTGGGCCGAGACGCCGCTTTCTCCTCCTCTCTCCCGACCCACTCCCCGCGGGGGGCACGAAGCCCCCCGAGGGGAAGCGGCCCACCCGCCCCGTATCTCTTCTCCTCCCGGTCCCCTAGCGGGCATCCCGGCACGCCCCCCGGGCGGGCCTGCAAAGCCGGGAAGGGTCGGCGGAACCCGAGAGGAGGAGGGCGGCCGAGCGGCCAAGTCGGGGCACAGGCCGGTGCGGGTGGAGGGTAGCGGGGCGGAGGCGGGGTGGGGGCGGCTCTCGAGGGCCCCCTGAGCCAAGGGCGTGCACCCGCCGGACGAGGACGCGGCTCCCGCGCCCAGGAGACGCTAGGGCGACACGGGGAGCGAGCCCCGCCGCCGCCGCCGCCGCCGCTTTCTCCTCCTCTCTCCCGACCCACTCCCCGCGGGGGGCACGAAGCCCCCCGTGGGGAAGCGGCCCACCCGCCCCGTATCTCTTCTCCTCCCGGACCCCTAGCGGGCATCCCGGCACGCCCCCCGGGCGGGCCTGCAAAGCCGGGAAGGGTCGGCGGAACCCGAGAGGAGGAGGGCGGCCGAGCGGCCAAGTCGGGGCACAGGCCGGTGCGGGTGGAGGGTGGCGGGGCGGAGGCGGGGTGGGGGCCGCTCTCGAGGACCCCGAGGCCCTGCCCTGCCCCGCCCACCCCCGCCACCGACACGCCCACCCCCCGTTTGTGGGCCGGCACGGGAGCCAGCGGAGGGGCGGCGGGCGAGGGCCGTGGGGGCGGGGTGGTGGCGGTCAGGAAGCGCCGCGACCCGCCCGTCTCTCGGCTTCCCGGGCCGGGAGGGCCGCCGGCTGGGCCCCTGGGACGGGCCTCCTGGCGCGGGTGTGCACGCGCCCGTGTGTCCCTGGGCCCCGCGCTCGGCGCGCGCAAAAGAGAGGAGGCACAAAAGCCTACAGCACCCGGTATTCCCAGGCGGTCTCCCATCCAAGTACTAACCAGGCCCGACCCTGCTTAGCTTCCGAGATCAGACGAGATCGGGCGCGTTCAGGGTGGTATGGCCGTAGACGTCAGCGGCCGCCGCCGCTCGCCCTAAGAGCCTGCTCGGCCGCCCTACTCGCCGCAGCCGCCCCAGGCGCCGCAGCCAGCCGCCAGCTTTCGCCACCCAGCCACGGCCCGACCCGGCCAAGGGTGCGGGTCGGGCCGCGCGGGCCCAGGAGTCGGTCGGGCCTCGGACAAGGCAGGCAGGTGGCGGCGACCCGAGCGGAAGGCAGGCGGTCCGGCAAGCGGGGAGCCCTGCCGCCCGCCCACCCGCTGCCCTTCCTCCGAAGCCCCCAGGCCCCCTCGGCCCGGCCGGGACCCGCCTGTCCCCTGCTGACCCCAAGCACCCGGCGCGAGGAGGGACCCCGGGCCGTGTGCTTCCGGCCGCATCTGGCCGCGCGACCGGGGCCTCTCCCGCTGCCCCCCACCCCCTCGCATCCCCCCACCCGCCCGCCACCCCCGTGGCCCGCCCTTCCCCTGGCCACGCCTCCCGTCGCCTCGCCTGCCTCCGCCGGGCCCCGCGGCCCCCCAGTCCCTCCCTGCTTTAGCCTCCGGTCGCCCTGCCGGCCGGCCGTGGCCCCCCTGGGCCCCGCGGGACTCGGATAGACCGCGGCGCGCCGCTGCGCGTCGGGCTCGTCCTAGGTGCCCCCGAGGCCCCCGGGTGCTTCCGACCCCGACTCCCGAGCCCGCGTCCCGGCGGCGGCGGCCACCGGGGAGCCACCGCGCGCGCCGGCGGGGGACGTCCTGCCCACTGGCCGGTCAGGATCGCACGCCCGCTGGGGGTGGGGGTGGGGCTCCACTCCCAGGACGTGGCCTCGGAGCCGGGGGACTCCCGAGAGGCCACGCGCGCGCGCCAGGGGGCGCTCCACCTGGCAGGAATGTCCGGGGCCAGGGCCGTGGGGCGGGCGCCGAGGCCCGGCTGCCCAGCTCCCGCGCGCGCTGTCCCGACGGGCGAACGGCAGGGCGGCACGTGGCTGGGGACGGCGACCGGGGCGGCGGCGGCGGCGGGGGCGGGCGGCCCAGACGCCAACCGCACCTCACGCCCGGCTGGCTGTGGGCAGGCTGCCCCGGGCCCTGGCCGTCCGGAGCCGACGGCCTGCAGGGCGTGCGTCGCCCTCCCCGCCCCGCACCCCGCCACGCCTCCGGCTCCACCCACGGACCACCGCATCCGGCCCCGGGCCCCGGCACGCCCCTCGGCGGACCCCCCTCCCCGGGAGGCCGGCTCCGCCGGCCCTGGCTCCTGAGGGTCTGCGTGTCCTCAAGGTCCCTCTCCCTGCCTCGGCACCCGCTATCCTCATCGACCCTGCCCCGCCCCGCCCCGCCCCGCCCCGCCCCCCGGAACTCGGA
>JASCZL010000031.1:82500-98000 GCA_030035585.1 Dugong dugon
CCGCCCTTCCCCTGGCCACGCCTCCCGTCGCCTCGCCTGCCTCCGCCGGGCCCCGCGGCCCCCCAGTCCCTCCCTGCTTTAGCCTCCGGTCGCCCTGCCGGCCGGCCGTGGCCCCCCTGGGCCCCGCGGGACTCGGATAGACCGCGGCGCGCCGCTGCGCGTCGGGCTCGTCCTAGGTGCCCCCGAGGCCCCCGGGTGCTTCCGACCCCGACTCCCGAGCCCGCGTCCCGGCGGCGGCGGCCACCGGGGAGCCACCGCGCGCGCCGGCGGGGGACGTCCTGCCCACTGGCCGGTCAGGATCGCACGCCCGCTGGGGGTGGGGGTGGGGCTCCACTCCCAGGACGTGGCCTCGGAGCCGGGGGACTCCCGAGAGGCCACGCGCGCGCGCCAGGGGGCGCTCCACCTGGCAGGAATGTCCGGGGCCAGGGCCGTGGGGCGGGCGCCGAGGCCCGGCTGCCCAGCTCCCGCGCGCGCTGTCCCGACGGGCGAACGGCAGGGCGGCACGTGGCTGGGGACGGCGACCGGGGCGGCGGCGGCGGCGGGGGCGGGCGGCCCAGACGCCAACCGCACCTCACGCCCGGCTGGCTGTGGGCAGGCTGCCCCGGGCCCTGGCCGTCCGGAGCCGACGGCCTGCAGGGCGTGCGTCGCCCTCCCCGCCCCGCACCCCGCCACGCCTCCGGCTCCACCCACGGACCACCGCATCCGGCCCCGGGCCCCGGCACGCCCCTCGGCGGACCCCCCTCCCCGGGAGGCCGGCTCCGCCGGCCCTGGCTCCTGAGGGTCTGCGTGTCCTCAAGGTCCCTCTCCCTGCCTCGGCACCCGCTATCCTCATCGACCCTGCCCCGCCCCGCCCCGCCCCGCCCCGCCCCCCGGAACTCGGAGACCGAGGCCGGCTTGTGGGCCGAGACGCCGCTTTCTCCTCCTCTCTCCCGACCCACTCCCCGCGGGGGGCACGAAGCCCCCCGAGGGGAAGCGGCCCACCCGCCCCGTATCTCTTCTCCTCCCGGTCCCCTAGCGGGCATCCCGGCACGCCCCCCGGGCGGGCCTGCAAAGCCGGGAAGGGTCGGCGGAACCCGAGAGGAGGAGGGCGGCCGAGCGGCCAAGTCGGGGCACAGGCCGGTGCGGGTGGAGGGTGGCGGGGCGGAGGCGGGGTGGGGGCCGCTCTCGAGGACCCCGAGGCCCTGCCGTGCCCCGCCCACCCCCGCCACCGACACGCCCACCCCCCGTTTGTGGGCCGGCACGGGAGCCAGCGGAGGGGCGGCGGGCGAGGGCCGTGGGGGCGGGGTGGTGGCGGTCAGGAAGCGCCGCGACCCGCCCGTCTCTCGGCTTCCCGGGCCGGGAGGGCCGCCGGCTGGGCCCCTGGGACGGGCCTCCTGGCGCGGGTGTGCACGCGCCCGTGTGTCCCTGGGCCCCGCGCTCGGCGCGCGCAAAAGAGAGGAGGCACAAAAGCCTACAGCACCCGGTATTCCCAGGCGGTCTCCCATCCAAGTACTAACCAGGCCCGACCCTGCTTAGCTTCCGAGATCAGACGAGATCGGGCGCGTTCAGGGTGGTATGGCCGTAGACGTCAGCGGCCGCCGCCGCTCGCCCTAAGAGCCTGCTCGGCCGCCCTACTCGCCGCAGCCGCCCCAGGCGCCGCAGCCAGCCGCCAGCTTTCGCCACCCAGCCACGGCCCGACCCGGCCAAGGGTGCGGGTCGGGCCGCGCGGGCCCAGGAGTCGGTCGGGCCTCGGACAAGGCAGGCAGGTGGCGGCGACCCGAGCGGAAGGCAGGCGGTCCGGCAAGCGGGGAGCCCTGCCGCCCGCCCACCCGCTGCCCTTCCTCCGAAGCCCCCAGGCCCCCTCGGCCCGGCCGGGACCCGCCTGTCCCCTGCTGACCCCAAGCACCCGGCGCGAGGAGGGACCCCGGGCCGTGTGCTTCCGGCCGCATCTGGCCGCGCGACCGGGGCCTCTCCCGCTGCCCCCCACCCCCTCGCATCCCCCCACCCGCCCGCCACCCCCGTGGCCCGCCCTTCCCCTGGCCACGCCTCCCGTCGCCTCGCCTGCCTCCGCCGGGCCCCGCGGCCCCCCAGTCCCTCCCTGCTTTAGCCTCCGGTCGCCCTGCCGGCCGGCCGTGGCCCCCCTGGGCCCCGCGGGACTCGGATAGACCGCGGCGCGCCGCTGCGCGTCGGGCTCGTCCTAGGTGCCCCCGAGGCCCCCGGGTGCTTCCGACCCCGACTCCCGAGCCCGCGTCCCGGCGGCGGCGGCCACCGGGGAGCCACCGCGCGCGCCGGCGGGGGACGTCCTGCCCACTGGCCGGTCAGGATCGCACGCCCGCTGGGGGTGGGGGTGGGGCTCCACTCCCAGGACGTGGCCTCGGAGCCGGGGGACTCCCGAGAGGCCACGCGCGCGCGCCAGGGGGCGCTCCACCTGGCAGGAATGTCCGGGGCCAGGGCCGTGGGGCGGGCGCCGAGGCCCGGCTGCCCAGCTCCCGCGCGCGCTGTCCCGACGGGCGAACGGCAGGGCGGCACGTGGCTGGGGACGGCGACCGGGGCGGCGGCGGCGGCGGGGGCGGGCGGCCCAGACGCCAACCGCACCTCACGCCCGGCTGGCTGTGGGCAGGCTGCCCCGGGCCCTGGCCGTCCGGAGCCGACGGCCTGCAGGGCGTGCGTCGCCCTCCCCGCCCCGCACCCCGCCACGCCTCCGGCTCCACCCACGGACCACCGCATCCGGCCCCGGGCCCCGGCACGCCCCTCGGCGGACCCCCCTCCCCGGGAGGCCGGCTCCGCCGGCCCTGGCTCCTGAGGGTCTGCGTGTCCTCAAGGTCCCTCTCCCTGCCTCGGCACCCGCTATCCTCATCGACCCTGCCCCGCCCCGCCCCGCCCCGCCCCGCCCCCCGGAACTCGGAGACCGAGGCCGGCTTGTGGGCCGAGACGCCGCTTTCTCCTCCTCTCTCCCGACCCACTCCCCGCGGGGGGCACGAAGCCCCCCGAGGGGAAGCGGCCCACCCGCCCCGTATCTCTTCTCCTCCCGGTCCCCTAGCGGGCATCCCGGCACGCCCCCCGGGCGGGCCTGCAAAGCCGGGAAGGGTCGGCGGAACCCGAGAGGAGGAGGGCGGCCGAGCGGCCAAGTCGGGGCACAGGCCGGTGCGGGTGGAGGGTGGCGGGGCGGAGGCGGGGTGGGGGCCGCTCTCGAGGACCCCGAGGCCCTGCCGTGCCCCGCCCACCCCCGCCACCGACACGCCCACCCCCCGTTTGTGGGCCGGCACGGGAGCCAGCGGAGGGGCGGCGGGCGAGGGCCGTGGGGGCGGGGTGGTGGCGGTCAGGAAGCGCCGCGACCCGCCCGTCTCTCGGCTTCCCGGGCCGGGAGGGCCGCCGGCTGGGCCCCTGGGACGGGCCTCCTGGCGCGGGTGTGCACGCGCCCGTGTGTCCCTGGGCCCCGCGCTCGGCGCGCGCAAAAGAGAGGAGGCACAAAAGCCTACAGCACCCGGTATTCCCAGGCGGTCTCCCATCCAAGTACTAACCAGGCCCGACCCTGCTTAGCTTCCGAGATCAGACGAGATCGGGCGCGTTCAGGGTGGTATGGCCGTAGACGTCAGCGGCCGCCGCCGCTCGCCCTAAGAGCCTGCTCGGCCGCCCTACTCGCCGCAGCCGCCCCAGGCGCCGCAGCCAGCCGCCAGCTTTCGCCACCCAGCCACGGCCCGACCCGGCCAAGGGTGCGGGTCGGGCCGCGCGGGCCCAGGAGTCGGTCGGGCCTCGGACAAGGCAGGCAGGTGGCGGCGACCCGAGCGGAAGGCAGGCGGTCCGGCAAGCGGGGAGCCCTGCCGCCCGCCCACCCGCTGCCCTTCCTCCGAAGCCCCCAGGCCCCCTCGGCCCGGCCGGGACCCGCCTGTCCCCTGCTGACCCCAAGCACCCGGCGCGAGGAGGGACCCCGGGCCGTGTGCTTCCGGCCGCATCTGGCCGCGCGACCGGGGCCTCTCCCGCTGCCCCCCACCCCCTCGCATCCCCCCACCCGCCCGCCACCCCCGTGGCCCGCCCTTCCCCTGGCCACGCCTCCCGTCGCCTCGCCTGCCTCCGCCGGGCCCCGCGGCCCCCCAGTCCCTCCCTGCTTTAGCCTCCGGTCGCCCTGCCGGCCGGCCGTGGCCCCCCTGGGCCCCGCGGGACTCGGATAGACCGCGGCGCGCCGCTGCGCGTCGGGCTCGTCCTAGGTGCCCCCGAGGCCCCCGGGTGCTTCCGACCCCCACTCCCGAGCCCGCGTCCCGGCGACGGCGGCCACCGGGGAGCCACGGCGCGCGCCGGCGGGGGACGTCCTGCCCACTGGCCGGTCAGGATCGCACGCCCGCTGGGGGTGCGGGTGGGGCTCCACTCCCAGGACGTGGCCTCGGAGCCGGGGGACTCCCGAGAGGCCCCGCGCGCGCGCCAGGGGGCGCTCCACCTGGCAGGAATGTCCGGGGCCAGGGCCGTGGGGCGGGCGCCGAGGCCCGGCTGCCCAGCTCCCGCGCGCGCTGTCCCGACGGGCGAACGGCAGGGCGGCACGTGGCTGGGGACGGCGACCGGGGCGGCGGCGGCGGCGGGGGCGGGCGGCCCAGACGCCAACCGCACCTCACGCCCGGCTGGCTGTGGGCAGGCTGCCCCGGGCCCTGGCCGTCCGGAGCCGACGGCCTGCAGGGCGTGCGTCGCCCTCCCCGCCCCGCACCCCGCCACGCCTCCGGCTCCACCCACGGACCACCGCATCCGGCCCCGGGCCCCGGCACGCCCCTCGGCGGACCCCCCTCCCCGGGAGGCCGGCTCCGCCGGCCCTGGCTCCTGAGGGTCTGCGTGTCCTCAAGGTCCCTCTCCCTGCCTCGGCACCCTCTATCCTCATCGACCCTGCCCCGCCCCGCCCCGCCCCGCCCCGCCCCCCGGAACTCGGAGACCGAGGCCGGCTTGTGGGCCGAGACGCCGCTTTCTCCTCCTCTCTCCCGACCCACTCCCCGCGGGGGGCACGAAGCCCCCCGAGGGGAAGCGGCCCACCCGCCCCGTATCTCTTCTCCTCCCGGTCCCCTAGCGGGCATCCCGGCACGCCCCCCGGGCGGGCCTGCAAAGCCGGGAAGGGTCGGCGGAACCCGAGAGGAGGAGGGCGGCCGAGCGGCCAAGTCGGGGCACAGGCCGGTGCGGGTGGAGGGTAGCGGGGCGGAGGCGGGGTGGGGGCGGCTCTCGAGGGCCCCCTGAGCCAAGGGCGTGCACCCGCCGGACGAGGACGCGGCTCCCGCGCCCAGGAGACGCTAGGGCGACACGGGGAGCGAGCCCCGCCGCCGCCGCCGCCGCCGCTTTCTCCTCCTCTCTCCCGACCCACTCCCCGCGGGGGGCACGAAGCCCCCCGTGGGGAAGCGGCCCACCCGCCCCGTATCTCTTCTCCTCCCGGACCCCTAGCGGGCATCCCGGCACGCCCCCCGGGCGGGCCTGCAAAGCCGGGAAGGGTCGGCGGAACCCGAGAGGAGGAGGGCGGCCGAGCGGCCAAGTCGGGGCACAGGCCGGTGCGGGTGGAGGGTGGCGGGGCGGAGGCGGGGTGGGGGCCGCTCTCGAGGACCCCGAGGCCCTGCCCTGCCCCGCCCACCCCCGCCACCGACACGCCCACCCCCCGTTTGTGGGCCGGCACGGGAGCCAGCGGAGGGGCGGCGGGCGAGGGCCGTGGGGGCGGGGTGGTGGCGGTCAGGAAGCGCCGCGACCCGCCCGTCTCTCGGCTTCCCGGGCCGGGAGGGCCGCCGGCTGGGCCCCTGGGACGGGCCTCCTGGCGCGGGTGTGCACGCGCCCGTGTGTCCCTGGGCCCCGCGCTCGGCGCGCGCAAAAGAGAGGAGGCACAAAAGCCTACAGCACCCGGTATTCCCAGGCGGTCTCCCATCCAAGTACTAACCAGGCCCGACCCTGCTTAGCTTCCGAGATCAGACGAGATCGGGCGCGTTCAGGGTGGTATGGCCGTAGACGTCAGCGGCCGCCGCCGCTCGCCCTAAGAGCCTGCTCGGCCGCCCTACTCGCCGCAGCCGCCCCAGGCGCCGCAGCCAGCCGCCAGCTTTCGCCACCCAGCCACGGCCCGACCCGGCCAAGGGTGCGGGTCGGGCCGCGCGGGCCCAGGAGTCGGTCGGGCCTCGGACAAGGCAGGCAGGTGGCGGCGACCCGAGCGGAAGGCAGGCGGTCCGGCAAGCGGGGAGCCCTGCCGCCCGCCCACCCGCTGCCCTTCCTCCGAAGCCCCCAGGCCCCCTCGGCCCGGCCGGGACCCGCCTGTCCCCTGCTGACCCCAAGCACCCGGCGCGAGGAGGGACCCCGGGCCGTGTGCTTCCGGCCGCATCTGGCCGCGCGACCGGGGCCTCTCCCGCTGCCCCCCACCCCCTCGCATCCCCCCACCCGCCCGCCACCCCCGTGGCCCGCCCTTCCCCTGGCCACGCCTCCCGTCGCCTCGCCTGCCTCCGCCGGGCCCCGCGGCCCCCCAGTCCCTCCCTGCTTTAGCCTCCGGTCGCCCTGCCGGCCGGCCGTGGCCCCCCTGGGCCCCGCGGGACTCGGATAGACCGCGGCGCGCCGCTGCGCGTCGGGCTCGTCCTAGGTGCCCCCGAGGCCCCCGGGTGCTTCCGACCCCGACTCCCGAGCCCGCGTCCCGGCGGCGGCGGCCACCGGGGAGCCACCGCGCGCGCCGGCGGGGGACGTCCTGCCCACTGGCCGGTCAGGATCGCACGCCCGCTGGGGGTGGGGGTGGGGCTCCACTCCCAGGACGTGGCCTCGGAGCCGGGGGACTCCCGAGAGGCCCCGCGCGCGCGCCAGAGGGCGCTCCACCTGGCAGGAATGTACGGGGCCAGGGCCGTGGGGCGGGCGCCGAGGCCCGGCTGCCCAGCTCCCGCGCGCGCTGTCCCGACGGGCGAACGGCAGGCGGCACGTGGCTGGGGACGGCGACCGGGGCGGCGGCGGCGGCGGGGGCGGGCGGCCCAGACGCGAACCGCACCTCACGCCCGGCTGGCTGTGGGCAGGCTGCCCCGGGCCCTGGCCGTCCGGAGCCGACGGCCTGCAGGGCGTGCGTCGCCCTCCCCGCCCCGCACCCCGCCACGCCTCCGGCTCCACCCACGGACCACCGCATCCGGCCCCGGGCCCCGGCAAGCCCCTCGGCGGACCCCCCTCCCCGGGAGGCCGGCTCCGCCGGCCCTGGCTCCTGAGGGTCTGCGTGTCCTCAAGGTCCCTCTCCCTGCCTCGGCACCCGCTATCCTCATCGACCCTGCCCCGCCCCGCCCCGCCCCGCCCCGCCCCCCGGAACTCGGAGACCGAGGCCGGCTTGTGGGCCGAGACGCCGCTTTCTCCTCCTCTCTCCCGACCCACTCCCCGCGGGGGGCACGAAGCCCCCCGAGGGGAAGCGGCCCACCCGCCCCGTATCTCTTCTCCTCCCGGTCCCCTAGCGGGCATCCCGGCACGCCCCCCGGGCGGGCCTGCAAAGCCGGGAAGGGTCGGCGGAACCCGAGAGGAGGAGGGCGGCCGAGCGGCCAAGTCGGGGCACAGGCCGGTGCGGGTGGAGGGTGGCGGGGCGGAGGCGGGGTGGGGGCGGCTCTCGAGGGCCCCCTGAGCCAAGGGCGTGCACCCGCCGGACGAGGACGCGGCTCCCGCGCCCAGGAGACGCTAGGGCGACACGGGGAGCGAGCCCCGCCGCCGCCGCCGCCGCCGCTTTCTCCTCCTCTCTCCCGACCCACTCCCCGCGGGGGGCACGAAGCCCCCCGTGGGGAAGCGGCCCACCCGCCCCGTATCTCTTCTCCTCCCGGTCCCCTAGCGGGCATCCCGGCACGCCGCCCGGGCGGGCCTGCAAAGCCGGGAAGGGTCGGCGGAACCCGAGAGGAGGAGGGCGGCCGAGCGGCCAAGTCGGGGCACAGGCCGGTGCGGGTGGAGGGTGGCGGGGCGGAGGCGGGGTGGGGGCCGCTCTCGAGGACCCCGAGGCCCTGCCCTGCCCCGCCCACCCCCGCCACCGACACGCCCACCCCCCGTTTGTGGGCCGGCACGGGAGCCAGCGGAGGGGCGGCGGGCGAGGGCCGTGGGGGCGGGGTGGTGTCGGTCAGGAAGCGCCGCGACCCGCCCGTCTCTCGGCTTCCCGGGCCGGGAGGGCCGCCGGCTGGGCCCCTGGGACGGGCCTCCTGGCGCGGGTGTGCACGCGCCCGTGTGTCCCTGGGCCCCGCGCTCGGCGCGCGCAAAAGAGAGGAGGCACAAAAGCCTACAGCACCCGGTATTCCCAGGCGGTCTCCCATCCAAGTACTAACCAGGCCCGACCCTGCTTAGCTTCCGAGATCAGACGAGATCGGGCGCGTTCAGGGTGGTATGGCCGTAGACGTCAGCGGCCGCCGCCGCTCGCCCTAAGAGCCTGCTCGGCCGCCCTACTCGCCGCAGCCGCCCCAGGCGCCGCAGCCAGCCGCCAGCTTTCGCCACCCAGCCACGGCCCGACCCGGCCAAGGGTGCGGGTCGGGCCGCGCGGGCCCAGGAGTCGGTCGGGCCTCGGACAAGGCAGGCAGGTGGCGGCGACCCGAGCGGAAGGCAGGCGGTCCGGCAAGCGGGGAGCCCTGCCGCCCGCCCACCCGCTGCCCTTCCTCCGAAGCCCCCAGGCCCCCTCGGCCCGGCCGGGACCCGCCTGTCCCCTGCTGACCCCAAGCACCCGGCGCGAGGAGGGACCCCGGGCCGTGTGCTTCCGGCCGCATCTGGCCGCGCGACCGGGGCCTCTCCCGCTGCCCCCCACCCCCTCGCATCCCCCCACCCGCCCGCCACCCCCGTGGCCCGCCCTTCCCCTGGCCACGCCTCCCGTCGCCTCGCCTGCCTCCGCCGGGCCCCGCGGCCCCCCAGTCCCTCCCTGCTTTAGCCTCCGGTCGCCCTGCCGGCCGGCCGTGGCCCCCCTGGGCCCCGCGGGACTCGGATAGACCGCGGCGCGCCGCTGCGCGTCGGGCTCGTCCTAGGTGCCCCCGAGGCCCCCGGGTGCTTCCGACCCCGACTCCCGAGCCCGCGTCCCGGCGGCGGCGGCCACCGGGGAGCCACCGCGCGCGCCGGCGGGGGACGTCCTGCCCACTGGCCGGTCAGGATCGCACGCCCGCTGGGGGTGGGGGTGGGGCTCCACTCCCAGGACGTGGCCTCGGAGCCGGGGGACTCCCGAGAGGCCCCGCGCGCGCGCCAGGGGGCGCTCCACCTGGCAGGAATGTCCGGGGCCAGGGCCGTGGGGCGGGCGCCGAGGCCCGGCTGCCCAGCTCCCGCGCGCGCTGTCCCGACGGGCGAACGGCAGGGCGGCACGTGGCTGGGGACGGCGACCGGGGCGGCGGCGGCGGCGGCGGGGGCGGGCGGCCCAGACGCCAACCGCACCTCACGCCCGGCTGGCTGTGGGCAGGCTGCCCCGGGCCCTGGCCGTCCGGAGCCGACGGCCTGCAGGGCGTGCGTCGCCCTCCCCGCCCCGCACCCCGCCACGCCTCCGGCTCCACCCACGGACCACCGCATCCGGCCCCGGGCCCCGGCACGCCCCTCGGCGGACCCCCCTCCCCGGGAGGCCGGCTCCGCCGGCCCTGGCTCCTGAGGGTCTGCGTGTCCTCAAGGTCCCTCTCCCTGCCTCGGCACCCGCTATCCTCATCGACCCTGCCCCGCCCCGCCCCGCCCCGCCCTGCCCCCCGGAACTCGGAGACCGAGGCCGGCTAGTGGGCCGAGACGCCGCTTTCTCCTCCTCTCTCCCGACCCACTCCCCGCGGGGGGCACGAAGCCCCCCGAGGGGAAGCGGCCCACCCGCCCCGTATCTCTTCTCCTCCCGGTCCCCTAGCGGGCATCCCGGCACGCCCCCCGGGCGGGCCTGCAAAGCCGGGAAGGGTCGGCGGAACCCGAGAGGAGGAGGGCGGCCGAGCGGCCAAGTCGGGGCACAGGCCGGTGCGGGTGGAGGGTAGCGGGGCGGAGGCGGGGTGGGGGCGGCTCTCGAGGGCCCCCTGAGCCAAGGGCGTGCACCCGCCGGACGAGGACGCGGCTCCCGCGCCCAGGAGACGCTAGGGCGACACGGGGAGCGAGCCCCGCCGCCGCCGCCGCCGCCGCTTTCTCCTCCTCTCTCCCGACCCACTCCCCGCGGGGGGCACGAAGCCCCCCGTGGGGAAGCGGCCCACCCGCCCCGTATCTCTTCTCCTCCCGGTCCCCTAGCGGGCATCCCGGCACGCCGCCCGGGCGGGCCTGCAAAGCCGGGAAGGGTCGGCGGAACCCGAGAAGAGGAGGGCGGCCGAGCGGCCAAGTCGGGGCACAGGCCGGTGCGGGTGGAGGGTGGCGGGGCGGAGGCGGGGTGGGGGCCGCTCTCGAGGACCCCGAGGCCCTGCCCTGCCCCGCCCACCCCCGCCACCGACACGCCCACCCCCCGTTTGTGGGCCGGCACGGGAGCCAGCGGAGGGGCGGCGGGCGAGGGCCGTGGGGGCGGGGTGGTGGCGGTCAGGAAGCGCCGCGACCCGCCCGTCTCTCGGCTTCCCGGGCCGGGAGGGCCGCCGGCTGGGCCCCTGGGACGGGCCTCCTGGCGCGGGTGTGCACGCGCCCGTGTGTCCCTGGGCCCCGCGCTCGGCGCGCGCAAAAGAGAGGAGGCACAAAAGCCTACAGCACCCGGTATTCCCAGGCGGTCTCCCATCCAAGTACTAACCAGGCCCGACCCTGCTTAGCTTCCGAGATCAGACGAGATCGGGCGCGTTCAGGGTGGTATGGCCGTAGACGTCAGCGGCCGCCGCGCTCGCCCTAAGAGCCTGCTCGGCCGCCCTACTCGCCGCAGCCGCCCCAGGCGCCGCAGCCAGCCGCCAGCTTTCGCCACCCAGCCACGGCCCGACCCGGCCAAGGGTGCGGGTCGGGCCGCGCGGGCCCAGGAGTCGGTCGGGCCTCGGACAAGGCAGGCAGGTGGCGGCGACCCGAGCGGAAGGCAGGCGGTCCGGCAAGCGGGGAGCCCTGCCGCCCGCCCACCCGCTGCCCTTCCTCCGAAGCCCCCAGGCCCCCTCGGCCCGGCCGGGACCCGCCTGTCCCCTGCTGACCCCAAGCACCCGGCGCGAGGAGGGACCCCGGGCCGTGTGCTTCCGGCCGCATCTGGCCGCGCGACCGGGGCCTCTCCCGCTGCCCCCCACCCCCTCGCATCCCCCCACCCGCCCGCCACCCCCGTGGCCCGCCCTTCCCCTGGCCACGCCTCCCGTCGCCTCGCCTGCCTCCGCCGGGCCCCGCGGCCCCCCAGTCCCTCCCTGCTTTAGCCTCCGGTCGCCCTGCCGGCCGGCCGTGGCCCCCCTGGGCCCCGCGGGACTCGGATAGACCGCGGCGCGCCGCTGCGCGTCGGGCTCGTCCTAGGTGCCCCCGAGGCCCCCGGGTGCTTCCGACCCCGACTCCCGAGCCCGCGTCCCGGCGGCGGCGGCCACCGGGGAGCCACCGCGCGCGCCGGCGGGGGACGTCCTGCCCACTGGCCGGTCAGGATCGCACGCCCGCTGGGGGTGGGGGTGGGGCTCCACTCCCAGGACGTGGCCTCGGAGCCGGGGGACTCCCGAGAGGCCCCGCGCGCGCGCCAGAGGGCGCTCCACCTGGCAGGAATGTACGGGGCCAGGGCCGTGGGGCGGGCGCCGAGGCCCGGCTGCCCAGCTCCCGCGCGCGCTGTCCCGACGGGCGAACGGCAGGCGGCACGTGGCTGGGGACGGCGACCGGGGCGGCGGCGGCGGCGGGGGCGGGCGGCCCAGACGCCAACCGCACCTCACGCCCGGCTGGCTGTGGGCAGGCTGCCCCGGGCCCTGGCCGTCCGGAGCCGACGGCCTGCAGGGCGTGCGTCGCCCTCCCCGCCCCGCACCCCGCCACGCCTCCGGCTCCACCCACGGACCACCGCATCCGGCCCCGGGCCCCGGCAAGCCCCTCGGCGGACCCCCCTCCCCGGGAGGCCGGCTCCGCCGGCCCTGGCTCCTGAGGGTCTGCGTGTCCTCAAGGTCCCTCTCCCTGCCTCGGCACCCGCTATCCTCATCGACCCTGCCCCGCCCCGCCCCGCCCCGCCCCGCCCCCCGGAACTCGGAGACCGAGGCCGGCTTGTGGGCCGAGACGCCGCTTTCTCCTCCTCTCTCCCGACCCACTCCCCGCGGGGGGCACGAAGCCCCCCGAGGGGAAGCGGCCCACCCGCCCCGTATCTCTTCTCCTCCCGGTCCCCTAGCGGGCATCCCGGCACGCCCCCCGGGCGGGCCTGCAAAGCCGGGAAGGGTCGGCGGAACCCGAGAGGAGGAGGGCGGCCGAGCGGCCAAGTCGGGGCACAGGCCGGTGCGGGTGGAGGGTGGCGGGGCGGAGGCGGGGTGGGGGCGGCTCTCGAGGGCCCCCTGAGCCAAGGGCGTGCACCCGCCGGACGAGGACGCGGCTCCCGCGCCCAGGAGACGCTAGGGCGACACGGGGAGCGAGCCCCGCCGCCGCCGCCGCCGCCGCTTTCTCCTCCTCTCTCCCGACCCACTCCCCGCGGGGGGCACGAAGCCCCCCGTGGGGAAGCGGCCCACCCGCCCCGTATCTCTTCTCCTCCCGGTCCCCTAGCGGGCATCCCGGCACGCCGCCCGGGCGGGCCTGCAAAGCCGGGAAGGGTCGGCGGAACCCGAGAGGAGGAGGGCGGCCGATCGGCCAAGTCGGGGCACAGGCCGGTGCGGGTGGAGGGTGGCGGGGCGGAGGCGGGGTGGGGGCGGCTCTCGAGGGCCCCCTGAGCCAAGGGCGTGCACCCGCCGGACGAGGACGCGGCTCCCGCGCCCAGGAGACGCTAGGGCGACACGGGGAGCGAGCCCCGCCGCCGCCGCCGCCGCCGCTTTCTCCTCCTCTCTCCCGACCCACTCCCCGCGGGGGGCACGAAGCCCCCCGTGGGGAAGCGGCCCACCCGCCCCGTATCTCTTCTCCTCCCGGTCCCCTAGCGGGCATCCCGGCACGCCGCCCGGGCGGGCCTGCAAAGCCGGGAAGGGTCGGCGGAACCCGAGAGGAGGAGGGCGGCCGAGCGGCCAAGTCGGGGCACAGGCCGGTGCGGGTGGAGGGTGGCGGGGCGGAGGCGGGGTGGGGGCCGCTCTCGAGGACCCCGAGGCCCTGCCGTGCCCCGCCCACCCCCGCCACCGACACGCCCACCCCCCGTTTGTGGGCCGGCACGGGAGCCAGCGGAGGGGCGGCGGGCGAGGGCCGTGGGGGCGGGGTGGTGGCGGTCAGGAAGCGCCGCGACCCGCCCGTCTCTCGGCTTCCCGGGCCGGGAGGGCCGCCGGCTGGGCCCCTGGGACGGGCCTCCTGGCGCGGGTGTGCACGCGCCCGTGTGTCCCTGGGCCCCGCGCTCGGCGCGCGCAAAAGAGAGGAGGCACAAAAGCCTACAGCACCCGGTATTCCCAGGCGGTCTCCCATCCAAGTACTAACCAGGCCCGACCCTGCTTAGCTTCCGAGATCAGACGAGATCGGGCGCGTTCAGGGTGGTATGGCCGTAGACGTCAGCGGCCGCCGCCGCTCGCCCTAAGAGCCTGCTCGGCCGCCCTACTCGCCGCAGCCGCCCCAGGCGCCGCAGCCAGCCGCCAGCTTTCGCCACCCAGCCACGGCCCGACCCGGCCAAGGGTGCGGGTCGGGCCGCGCGGGCCCAGGAGTCGGTCGGGCCTCGGACAAGGCAGGCAGGTGGCGGCGACCCGAGCGGAAGGCAGGCGGTCCGGCAAGCGGGGAGCCCTGCCGCCCGCCCACCCGCTGCCCTTCCTCCGAAGCCCCCAGGCCCCCTCGGCCCGGCCGGGACCCGCCTGTCCCCTGCTGACCCCAAGCACCCGGCGCGAGGAGGGACCCCGGGCCGTGTGCTTCCGGCCGCATCTGGCCGCGCGACCGGGGCCTCTCCCGCTGCCCCCCACCCCCTCGCATCCCCCCACCCGCCCGCCACCCCCGTGGCCCGCCCTTCCCCTGGCCACGCCTCCCGTCGCCTCGCCTGCCTCCGCCGGGCCCCGCGGCCCCCCAGTCCCTCCCTGCTTTAGCCTCCGGTCCCCCTGCCGGCCGGCCGTGGCCCCCCTGGGCCCCGCGGGACTCGGATAGACCGCGGCGCGCCGCTGCGCGTCGGGCTCGTCCTAGGTGCCCCCGAGGCCCCCGGGTGCTTCCGACCCCGACTCCCGAGCCCGCGTCCCGGCGGCGGCGGCCACCGGGGAGCCACCGCGCGCGCCGGCGGGGGACGTCCTGCCCACTGGCCGGTCAGGATCGCACGCCCGCTGGGGGTGGGGGTGGGGCTCCACTCCCAGGACGTGGCCTCGGAGCCGGGGGACTCCCGAGAGGCCCCGCGCGCGCGCCAGGGGGCGCTCCACCTGGCAGGAATGTCCGGGGCCAGGGCCGTGGGGCGGGCGCCGAGGCCCGGCTGCCCAGCTCCCGCGCGCGCTGTCCCGACGGGCGAACGGCAGGGCGGCACGTGGCTGGGGACGGCGACCGGGGCGGCGGCGGCGGCGGCGGGGGCGGGCGGCCCAGACGCCAACCGCACCTCACGCCCGGCTGGCTGTGGGCAGGCTGCCCCGGGCCCTGGCCGTCCGGAGCCGACGGCCTGCAGGGCGTGCGTCGCCCTCCCCGCCCCGCACCCCGCCACGCCTCCGGCTCCACCCACGGACCACCGCATCCGGCCCCGGGCCCCGGCACGCCCCTCGGCGGACCCCCCTCCCCGGGAGGCCGGCTCCGCCGGCCCTGGCTCCTGAGGGTCTGCGTGTCCTCAAGGTCCCTCTCCCTGCCTCGGCACCCGCTATCCTCATCGACCCTGCCCCGCCCCGCCCCGCCCCGCCCTGCCCCCCGGAACTCGGAGACCGAGGCCGGCTAGTGGGCCGAGACGCCGCTTTCTCCTCCTCTCTCCCGACCCACTCCCCGCGGGGGGCACGAAGCCCCCCGAGGGGAAGCGGCCCACCCGCCCTGTATCTCTTCTCCTCCCGGTCCCCTAGCGGGCATCCCGGCACGCCCCCCGGGCGGGCCTGCAAAGCCGGGAAGGGTCGGCGGAACCCGAGAGGAGGAGGGCGGCCGAGCGGCCAAGTCGGGGCACAGGCCGGTGCGGGTGGAGGGTAGCGGGGCGGAGGCGGGGTGGGGGCGGCTCTCGAGGGCCCCCTGAGCCAAGGGCGTGCACCCGCCGGACGAGGACGCGGCTCCCGCGCCCAGGAGACGCTAGGGCGACACGGGGAGCGAGCCCCGCCGCCGCCGCCGCCGCCGCTTTCTCCTCCTCTCTCCCGACCCACTCCCCGCGGGGGGCACGAAGCCCCCCGTGGGGAAGCGGCCCACCCGCCCCGTATCTCTTCTCCTCCCGGTCCCCTAGCGGGCATCCCGGCACGCCGCCCGGGCGGGCCTGCAAAGCCGGGAAGGGTCGGCGGAACCCGAGAAGAGGAGGGCGGCCGAGCGGCCAAGTCGGGGCACAGGCCGGTGCGGGTGGAGGGTGGCGGGGCGGAGGCGGGGTGGGGGCCGCTCTCGAGGACCCCGAGGCCCTGCCCTGCCCCGCCCACCCCCGCCACCGACACGCCCACCCCCCGTTTGTGGGCCGGCACGGGAGCCAGCGGAGGGGCGGCGGGCGAGGGCCGTGGGGGCGG